>CAIGRB010090203.1:19832-51402 GCA_903798255.1 Fraxinus quadrangulata | reverse complement strand
AGGAAGATATCAAAGATGCTTATGATAAGATGTATATGGAGAGTATTAAGATTCTTACTAATAACAAAATTTTGAGTGCGAAGAATAAGTAACTTGAATTGACCAATGAGAAGTTTGTAGCGTACATTGAAGAATTAACCTCGATCCTGAGTAAAGTGAAATCCATGAATGAAACTTTAGAGACTTAGGTTAAAAACCTTACCAGTGAGCTTGAGAAGTCTTCTAGGAGAGTCAGCGAATTAACCTTAGAAATTCAGGTTAAGAACTTTCTGAGCGATCTAGAATATTCCAAGTCTTAACTGCCTATCTTCTCTAGTGGTTCTGAAAAGTTATACAATATTTTAGGAATGGGCAAGCCGACTGGAAATAAGGAAGGTTTAGGTTTTAAGGAAAATATTGCTAGTACTTCTAAGACCACATTTGTCTCTGCCACTGACCAGCCCAAACATGTGCCTAACCCCGATCTTAAGGATAAGGGATTTGTTAGACAGAGACCTATTAGACAGCGTAGGACCCGTCGACCTAGGAATAGACGTCAGCGTCTACATAACATTTGCCTTAGGTTTGTCCTGACCTGCTTTCACTGCGGTGAGTTAGGACACATACATCCTAGATGTCATTATTTCTTGAACGGAAATAGAAACCAAAACTTAAATAGAAATAAGAATCAGGATTATATTGGTCAGATAGACTTCCTTACTAATCAGGTAAGTAAATTGACCAAGTTCATGATACAGATGATTGGAAATATTCTTGTCACTAGGCAAGTTTGGGTGAAGAAAAGTGATCCGAAAAATTGTGAAATTGATCACGGTACTCTTAAAGTTAAGAGCATTTGCATACCTAGTTGATTATGTATTTTTGGTGCATGCGCGTGCTTAATTATTATGTGTTATTACCTTTTGTATGCATCACATTTATTTGATTGCTTTTTAGACTTTTGTTTCATGCATGTACATTTTAGTCATGTTTGCACTGGCACATGCACATTTTGTTTTGAATTGTGTGTTTGATTTTTGTTTTGTTTTGTGGTACATTTATGTTTTAAAATAAAAATAAAAAAATTGAAAATTGAAAAAGAAAAATGATGAAATTTTTTTATTGCAGCATGATATATAATATTCTTGAACATGTATGTTGTGATCATGTATGGGCATAATTGATGAGCTGTAACATAGTTTTCATTGTTGGCTTAGGTTATGTATGGAATACTTAGTATTGGTCTCTTCATATACATCTGAACTGCACACACTATGATTTTGTTAGTGGGACTCTACTGCGTGTATGAGATTTGGGATGGTAGTCACTTGTTAGTAAGGTAACTTCAAATATGAATTGACCGTATTTATTAGACATAAACTCAAGTTTATCTCAGGTAATAAAAAACTCAATATCTTATTTTCTTATTCGGAGCCTATTTGACTCAAGCAATTAAGCCTGCGAGATTTCTCATAACCTGGTGCCTATGGTCAACTGTCTTTGGTTAACCGGTCTAAAACTCGTTACATGGGTCATTTTAGTCGCTTAATGGAGAAGTGCCTGCACTTAAAATTTGAAAAATAATTATGAACTTCAAAGTTGTGAAAAATATATGATCAAATCAGGGAGAGAAATGAAATTATCTATATACAACGAGCTTTAATATTTAAATTCTAATGTACTTTATTTGGTTTGACTTTCATAAATAGAGGAATATCCTTATTGGTAGTGATATTTAGTATGTCATTTCTTACAAATTTAAGGTTAGGGGTCCTGCTTACAGAAGATTAGTAACACTTTACACATATGGGTCATTTATACTATTTACTCCATGCTCAACTTGAGTCAAGTGTGTGGGAAGGCTTACTGTACATTGACTATACTTTTGCTTGTCAACGACTGCATTTTTGAGTGATTATATGTTAGTGTTAAAATTTCTTTTCAAAATTGAAATTGAATTCTTTAACATCTGCATTTTATGTCTTTGGAGCTGTTGGGAAGAGACATAAATACATTTGCCTACTGCATGTATAAAAACGTTGAGAATTTACAGTAAGGGGGAGATTGTGTGATATATCTTGGTCACTTGTCATTTTGTAACAAAAAAGGGGGAGTAGATATTTTAATGAAGTAGATATTTTTGCTTTAACAAGAAGTATATGTTTTTATCTACTTGATATATCTACAACTTTTGATTTTAATTTGATTATTTCAATTATGCTAAAATAAGTTTGATGTTTTAGTAGTAACGACGTGTCTTCTTGGTATGTTGGATTACATTGGTTTACGTATTGATTTAACATGTATGATTAAAACTAAATAACACTATATGTTTCGTAGATTGCTCATATTCTATAAACTGCTTGAGCTACTTTACTTATATTGGGTGTTAAGTTATTTGTTTCAGGAAACATGTGCTGATCAAACTGTAGAATTGTTCAAGTTAGTCAGTTTGTCATAGATTTTGAGTATGTATTTTATTTTTTATTATTGCCTTGACTTTATTAATAGTTTTATGCTAAAGGGGGAGTTTGTTAGATTTTAGATGTTTTGTAATTGACAATTCTGTAAAGAAAATGATTGAATTGTAATTTGTATAAAAAGTCAAGGAGTGATGTGTAAATATATAAAGTTGAGGTTTTAGGTTTAGGGTTCGAGAATGGCTCGAGCGTAAAAAATAGAATCGTTCGACTGTCGCCCTGCCTTCGCTCAAACGACAGCTTATTGCTCGACTATCGCTGAGCCCTTGCTCGGGCGACGGTGTTGTTCGAAAAATTTTTATTTCGCGATTTATAAGTTTTTTACTCGTCCTATTCGTTTTCTAACCTACCTATTTATACCAAAACACATCTGAACGTGAAAAAATCTAGTTGATCATTGAGAGAGCTTCATCGGAGAGAATTTCTTCATATTCTCACTTTCAACCTTCATCTTGTGAGTTTGTTTTGGTGAGAAAAATATTGTTCCTATAATTCAAATAGCAAACTGCATTTCTTCTACATCTGGTCAGAGTTCTGAAAATCGAAAAAAATTGATTGGAGTTCCAGTCTGTGAAGAACAAGGTGTTCTTCGTTGATCTACGGAAAATAGACGATTCCACAAGTTTAGGAGTGCTGCAAGGTAGCAGATTCAACAGAGAGTTTTGGCAATAACAGCTAAGAATTGGTGTATGGGAGCACATGATCCAGGGAGAGCTGTAAGGAGTGCAATCGAGAACTCAAATAGTACGGGTTGTCTAGTCTGATAGACTATAAGTTGTTAAAATCGTTTATAATGGTTTGATTGGCAAATTGCCAGGAGTTTTTCCTAGTTGAGTTTCTCCGTGATCATCCTGGTGTTAATTTACTACTTTTACTTTGTTTATTGATTAATCATATAAATTGCGGTATTCAAATTTAGAAATAAAATGACTTGCATGTTTAATCATCTAGAAAAGAATTAAAAAGTGACTTGTTGCTATTTAATTCGTTAGTAATTTTAAATTCCGCATTATACACCTATTCACCCACCTCTAAATATTGTTAGGAGTCGAATTACGCGTTTTTCAAAAATGCTGGGAGCATATAAAGAGAGAACCAGGGTTTGACTCCAACAGTATGATATGTTATTTCAGTTAATGAGAATTTTGTCTATTTAGTTATTTATCATGACAAATTTATAATTTTTTCTTCCAAATTGTGTTTATAACCAGTATGCAAAATGTAGTATACAAAATGAATATTTGTAAAACATGATACGCAAAGCTCCTATATACAAGGTGTAGTTTATAATTTTCTTTTTTAATTTAGATGAACTTTTTATTAAATACATTCCCACAAAATTGCATATTTTCTTTAAGCTATTTGACCTTTGCACATACTTTCGTATATTGGTAGTCATCTAATTCTTTTCAGTACATGCATCGAGTAACATAGATTGATCCAACAAAAGAGAGAAAAATTAATGAGTTAGTCATAAACTTCTAAAACTCGTAAAAAATGATGCTAAAAAAGATGGTTCTCCATGAAATGCGTCGAGACGCTATAGTGCTTTCTTTTTCGATATTGGAATTCTAAATATACATTTTTGTCCCCGTCAAGTGCTATTTGTGTAAATTTTCTCATATTCGATGATGCTTATTTCTTTTAGCCTGACAAAACATTCCCTTATCACAGGGCGAATAGGTCCATCACCTTAGCTTGGCCCATTTACAGAAAAACCCACTTACAAAAATATTAACATTTACCAAAGTGAAAGTTACACACCCCTATTTGATTTCTTAATGTGGTAATATACAAAACCAGAATTTTCAAAATTCAATTTCAAATTTCAGATATAAGGTTTCACTTTTCAAAAATCAGATATTTAATCCCAAATCCTAATCAATTTCATCCTAATCCAAATTTCTTCGTCCTTTCTTCTCCCGGTCTCCTCTCTTCTCACTCTCTCTTCTCTAACGTCTTCTCTCTTCTCATTCCCTCTTCTCTTATCACTGTGGCTTCTTCTTCTGGCAGTGAGAGATGGTGGTAGGTTTGGTGTTTGTGTTGGCGGTGGTGTGGCAGTCTCCGTCTCCTTACTCTCTCTTCCTCTTCACTGGTGGAAGCGGCATCTGGCGGTGAACTGAGTGCCGTCGTGCACAGCACCGATCGCCACTTCCGCGTGGATTGTAGAGCGCGTTGTGGCTTCTTCTTCTTCTGGCAGTGAGTGGTGGTGGCGGGCTTGGTGTTTGTGTTGGTGGTGGCGTAGTGGCGGAGACGTTCATATATGGTGGTTGTTGTGGTCGATTAACTGATGGTGGCGACTGTGATGGAGATGGCGGTGGCGGTGGCTGTGGATTGATGGTGATTGCGGTGACTATTGGCGGTAGTTGTGGCGATGACGGCGACAGAGATTATGGTAGGTTTGGAGATTTTTTGGTTGGTGGTGTGGTGTGGTGGAGATGATGGTGAAGAGTGTAGATGGTGGTTGTGGTGGTCGCAGCGGTGATAGCGTTGGCGGTAGTGGATTTGAAGAGNAAGAGAGAAAAATTAATGAGTTAGTCATAAACTTCTAAAACTCGTAAAAAATGATGCTAAAAAAGATGGTTCTCCATGAAATGCGTCGAGACGCTATAGTGCTTTCTTTTTCGATATTGGAATTCTAAATATACATTTTTGTCCCCGTCAAGTGCTATTTGTGTAAATTTTCTCATATTCGATGATGCTTATTTCTTTTAGCCTGACAAAACATTCCCTTATCACAGGGCGAATAGGTCCATCACCTTAGCTTGGCCCATTTACAGAAAAACCCACTTACAAAAATATTAACATTTACCAAAGTGAAAGTTACACACCCCTATTTGATTTCTTAATGTGGTAATATACAAAACCAGAATTTTCAAAATTCAATTTCAAATTTCAGATATAAGGTTTCACTTTTCAAAAATCAGATATTTAATCCCAAATCCTAATCAATTTCATCCTAATCCAAATTTCTTCGTCCTTTCTTCTCCCGGTCTCCTCTCTTCTCACTCTCTCTTCTCTAACGTCT
Source organism: Fraxinus quadrangulata (assembly GCA_903798255.1). Classification (NCBI taxonomy): domain Eukaryota; kingdom Viridiplantae; phylum Streptophyta; class Magnoliopsida; order Lamiales; family Oleaceae; genus Fraxinus; species Fraxinus quadrangulata. Next base: position 45,915 of record CAIGRB010090203.1, on the reverse strand, counting down.
TCTCTCTTCTCATTCCCTCTTCTCTTATCACTGTGGCTTCTTCTTCTGGCAGTGAGAGATGGTGGTAGGTTTGGTGTTTGTGTTGGCGGTGGTGTGGCAGTCTCCGTCTCCTTACTCTCTCTTCCTCTTCACTGGTGGAAGCGGCATCTGGCGGTGAACTGAGTGCCGTCGTGCACAGCACCGATCGCCACTTCCGCGTGGATTGTAGAGCGCGTTGTGGCTTCTTCTTCTTCTGGCAGTGAGTGGTGGTGGCGGGCTTGGTGTTTGTGTTGGTGGTGGCGTAGTGGCGGAGACGTTCATATATGGTGGTTGTTGTGGTCGATTAACTGATGGTGGCGACTGTGATGGAGATGGCGGTGGCGGTGGCTGTGGATTGATGGTGATTGCGGTGACTATTGGCGGTAGTTGTGGCGATGACGGCGACAGAGATTATGGTAGGTTTGGAGATTTTTTGGTTGGTGGTGTGGTGTGGTGGAGATGATGGTGAAGAGTGTAGATGGTGGTTGTGGTGGTCGCAGCGGTGATAGCGTTGGCGGTAGTGGATTTGAAGAGACAATGGTGGTGGTGGTGGTATAGGCGGCATTGGTGGTTATGCTACTATTGGCAGATGTGGTGGTCACAAATTGTTTTGTTGATTGTGATAAGTAAATTGGTTGGTTTGTAACCTATAAAATTTTTGAGTTGTGGCTGTATAATAATTTGTGACATATAAAAATTGTGATTTGTGATCAATTAATATATGTGACCAATTATATGGAATTNAATAAAATTTGAAAAATCTGAGATTTGAAATTTTAATCTTGACCTCTTAAATTTGAAATTGATTAAACCTAACATCTTAGTTATTTAATCTTGCCTTTCTTAATTTCTATTTCAATAATAAGATCAAATGAATCTTCTTTTAGAAATGACGCGCCAATCCTTGGCCCCGCCAGGCCGCCACTATCCCCATATTCACCCCTAATCGTAACCGTAACCCGAAACCTAACCCTCATTTTCACCCCCATAAACGTCGCCAACTTCCACCTCAAGACAACACTTTCCACCACTTACAGTCGACGAAATCACCTCCCAAACACAACCCCCACCTTCGATTCAGCCTACAACACCACATTGAATCTAACTATTGTTAATAGGACACACCACCACGAACCTACACCCATGGCGTCACACCCATTCCGCCCTTACTCCAGCCATGGATCTTCATCAATTGGACCAGAATTTGTTTTCGATTTGTGGTTCTAAATCGGTGGTTTATTATAGCCCGATGGTGAATTTAAGGTGCAGATGGTAGTGGTGGTGAGTTGTGAATTTGAGGTGACGACGATAATTCAAGTAGTGTAGTCAGTGATGGAGTGGGATAGAATGAGGTGGGGGTGAGATGAAATGTAATTATGACCAATTAATCGGGTAATTTGTGACCTAATAAAAGATGCGATTTGAATTAACCCCCTATTTGGCTTCCATTATTATTCATTAAATTATAATTCTTTTTTCCCTCTCATCTTATCAATCACATATTTTTCAATAAAATAATATTAAATGTAAACTCAAAATTTTTTTTTTTTTTTTAATCACACTTTCTCAAAAAAATTATTATTTATCTCATTATAATATGAAATAATGGGGCCAAACGGGCGCTAAATATGTAATTATGACGCACAAATTGCTTCTTTGTGATTATAACTTGTGTAGTTTATAACTAATATATGACCGTTATTATGTATCACAATATTTTATGATAGATGACAAAATATGATCATCTATTTAAAAAAAAAATCACAAATTTATTATTTTTTAATATTTATTTTGAAACCTTTGTCAAGATTGTTAGTTCACCTGGCCTTCTTTCTCTGTGAAGAAGAAGAAGCATTTATTTGCCTCCAACCATCACCTCCCTGAATGAATCCCAAATTCAAATGCCAAGTGGTAGCGGCATGGTAAACCCTCCCTTAATTATTGATTGTTCTCTTTAATTTTAATTTGGTCTGGTGTGGGTTTAAATATGAGCCGGTAAATTTGATAGTATTCTGGGAATTCTTATGTCAATTGAAATTAAGAAAATAATGCACTGTAATTTGCGAAAAAATCCACAATTTTCAATTTACCCCTACTTTTTCTTATTTGTGTAATTACCTTATCTTTAAAAATAACGCTATCTAGTACCAATTTAGGTAGTCACACCACACTTATAAGTTCAACTAAGTTCACCTAAAATGATACATGATATCGTTGGTACTAAATAACATTGTTTTGTTCCTAATGATAAACAATGCTTTCTTTGATGCATATCACTGTAATCATTTAAGTTTCTTATGTTTATATGGATCATATCGTAACTCAATTACATTTATTGGGCTTGGATCCTATAAGAACACAATGACCCATTTACATGATGATGATATGAAGCGCCAATAAGTATACTATTTGTGTTCGACTACTGTGATCCCGCTACGCGGATGGCTGAGATCGAGACACCTGGTTGTACGGAAGTCACCGGCGTGGGGCGAGCCGTAATATTATTAGGCTCGTCCTCGGGGAAACCATGGTATGGACCCGTGATAGTGCCCTTGTGGGGTCTGAGGAATTTATATGAATTTGAATTCTGTTATTCTAGGGCAAGATAATTTTGAAATTTGAATTCAAATGGATGATGACGTGTGAAATGGAGATATGTATATAAGAGGACCCAATTCTCCAATACTATAGCAAAGTCTTTTGACACCGATACTGTGCAATGAGTTTTCCTTCCTTTTCACGTTTCTGCATAAACACGAAGAACTATTTCTTAACCTATCCTAGATGTCCGATTCCGAAGGAGAACGTGATAGAACAGATTAAATGTTTAAGGTTTTCGGTTAATTATGTTTTTATCAGAGTATGTCGGGAACAACATTCTGACGGCGTCGATCATTTACATTGTCTTCTCCAGTTCTCCGGCAAATATAAATGCCAGAACGGTAGGTTCTTTGACATAGTCGACTCCATTTCAGGCGAACATTAATGAATTCATATGATTTATAACAAGATAGAATAACAAAGTCGATAACTGTACAAATCACACTGCCTCCACAAATGTCGTCAACAGACATATAATATGATCGATGAAGATCGCTCCGAATATATGATAAACAATGCTGTCTTTGATGCATATCACTATAATCATTTAAGTTTCTTATGTTTATATGGATCATATCGTAACCCAATTACATTTATTGGGTTTGGATCCTATAAGAACACAATGGCCCATTTACATGATGACGATATGAAGCGCCAATATGTATACTGTTTGTGTTCGACTACTGTGATCCCGCTACGCGAATGGTTGAGATCGAGACAACTGGTTGTACGGAAGTCACCGGCGCAGGGCGAGCCGTTTTGTTCCTAATGTCGACAAACCCACTTATAGGCCTAAGTTGAAGAATAATAACTCATCATATAGGAAAACAGAAAAAATCAGAATAAAAAACAAAAGCAATTAGATTGAGCACAAACTAGCTATAAGGCTTTCTTTTCACATAACATTAGACAAGTTCCTATTCGAAAACTAATTTTCAACTCCAGTAATCGTAAAAGCACCAGATAAATTCGTACAAGACAAGTTAAAAGAAAGACCATACTTGTCAAAGCCAAAACCTAATGCAAAAAATCAACTATTTTCCGGGCTTGACTGGACTTGCAAGACCAGCCTTGTAGTCGTAAAATCCTGTATGTGAAAACACCAGCAATGGCTTCTATAGTTGGGGCTACTAAATATATCCACAAGTGATCATCAAATTTCCATGAAACAAGTGCAGATCCTAATGATCCTGCTGGATTCATCGAGCCACCTGAAACAGGCCTGCATTTGATAATTTAATGGACTTAATTGAATGTATCTGGTGAATTTTAGTTAGAAGAAAAAGTTTTTAATAAGTAACATTTGTGCTTAAACTTTAATATTACCCAGAAATTATAACTCCTAGTCCAATGGCCACCCCAACAACAAAGCCAGACATCTGTCCTATCTGCAAATATTTCACTATATCATATAAATGTTAAAAAAAATTAATAACGTGTTGATGATATATACCTCCTCGAGTATTGACACTACATAATGTATAGAACATGACGAGGTGACTGTCTGATATGTGTTGAAGATAAAAAATAAAATAAAAATAAATAAATAAATATATATAAAGGACACTCTGCATGGCTGTCACACATGTATCTTGAGTGTCGATGTCCAATATGTGTTGTTGAGCACCAGTACCCCACCAAGGAGTCCGTGCTTCATGGGTACTAATATGCACAACATGATTTTGTCGTCACAAGCTCTGATCTAATGCCATATACTAATCTTTCATTATGTTGCCAAAGCAGATCCCACAATTTGTGCCAATATATAGAGTGGAACCTTCAAAGGAAAAAAGTTTAAATAAATTTGAAATTCGATTTCTTGACCTGTATCTTCAAATTTAACAAGTTACTTAGAAGTACCTTGGACCATGGAAATGGACCAACAGTTGCAAAAGCAATTGTGACTGCAGGATTAATATGGGCTCCAGAAATGGCTCCTATAGAGAAAACTATGACAGTTACTGTCAATGCTTCTGTGGCTGCATATTCCATTGGCCTACTTCCACTCCTATTAAATGCATTATTGCTATTATCACGCAAATGCAGAACATTAGCACGATTGTCCCCAACATCTCTGCCAATACCTGCAGATTTAGACGTTGAAATTATGAAGTTAACGAGCAAATACGGGAGTTTGTTTTGTACTCACGTACCTTACGGACAAGACTTCTATCGATGTTATGAAGCCAGTCGACGAAAGTGTTGTTTAGCATCGAATCTTCATTTTCTAGATTATTTTTGGGCTGGCTATTTGTGGTTGTACTACCTGAGCCCTAAATGATGCTTCCATATTATGCTGCATACCCAATCAAAATTTTCAGTGGACAATTATGCCTTTTGATCTAAAGATGACACCCTCTTTATTTCAAAAGGCGATGGTTAAGATTTTCCAGCCACTACTAAAAACAACATTAATTTATATTGATTTGTTCTCTGAAAATAAGGATATCCACGAGTACCCATTTCTAAACCTCTTTTTCTTTAACCCAAATTTAATCGAAGAAAAATTTTCAAAAGAACTTTTGTGTTTTCTGTTGTATCTTCTTAAGATACATCAAATTGCAATCTGTTTTAATACTAATGCCATGGTTTCTTGGCTTTCAAAAGAACTTCACAAATTTGGAAAGATTACCCAACATACTCTCCTCACATCAACAATGAAGTTGCAAGATTTTTTAAATGGTTTTATCCACTCTTCGACTATTAATGTTCATGTGATCCTAGTGTTTCAAAGACATGGTTATTTTACTGAATCGGATACTATGAACATCTCTCTCATGTTCGGGAATATGCAGTCCAGTTGTTCAATCTTCACAAGGAAAGGGAAAGATATCCCTAAGAGTTCACGACATTCCAAAGGAAAATGGCAGAAATTAACCAAACAATCCATTCAGAAATTTGGCCCAAGATTGAAGATGAAGCTCCATGGGAAACCCTTCCAATAGATTATGCTCAAAGGATTCAATAGGACATTCAAGCTCATATGGAGAGCTTAAGCCAAATTCACAACTGGTATCTAGTCATTCCACCTGAAGATTATTATTTTGACAACCGTTGGAACCAATTGTATTTGAGACGACCAACACAGAGCCTGAGACAAACACCTAAGTAATCAGAAGACACTCTCGAAGGACAACAACTCAGAGAAAAACTTTGGAAAATGTTAAATGAAAATGTCCTTATTACCACTCTTCACACAGGACGAGAAAACCCACATCTCACAAGGAAAAGAGGAAAAGAAAAAGTTCTACAAGAAGGAACAAGCTCAAGCTAACAAGTACCAACAAGCTAGCCAGAATCTATGATGTCTCAATTCCAAGAGTCCCAAGATCTATGGGATTACTCTTTTGACCCTTTCAACCCTGACAACCTTGAAAAACTTCAACAGTAGCTTGAAGAAGAAAAGGAAAGAGAGAAAAAAAAAATATGCCATGGTGGAAAACACTGGACTACCATCAGACTCTGAAGATTCGGACGAACCAACTATGGCAGCAAATCTAGGCACTCCATGATACACAACCACTTTGTATGAGTTATCGGAAATAATTGATAAAGTGCTGTTTACTTTATTAAAAGTAGATTTTACTTTATCAAAAGATGTATGTCCGTTTGTATAATAATTGTATCATGGTAATGTAGGACTGTATGCTTTCTGTCCACTTGTGTAATAATTGTACTAGAGTCTTGTAGTACTGTAATAATATCATCGAACCACTCTTTCATGAGACCTAAATGATGCTTTCATATTATGCTGCTTTTTTTCTGTGCACGTGGAATTAGATTTCGAGTTTTACAGGCTAATGAATTGTAGTTTAAGGTTGAATCCTTTCTCCCTGTTGCATTTCTATTTCTATGTACATATAGGCATTTCGTTCGAGAAGGTTATAACGTTGAAGAAGTTGGGGACTGTTTGTTTCTCCAAAGGAATGAAAAGTTACTCATACTTCTTTAATGTTCATGTAAAGAAAATAGAGTTTGACCTTTACTGTCCTGCTGTTTCTCAATTATGTAACACTTAAAAAGTGTTTTTGTTTTGGGAATTTGGGGGTAGGGTGGAGTTTGGAGGGGGTGCAGTTGTTACTATAATTTCTAAGCATAATCAAGAACATATATTTAGTTACTTATATCCAATAATTTTCTAATTTTATGTAGCTGTTTTCATACATTGGATTATGTCATTGTTGCTTTTGAGACAATATGAAAATCAGAAAAAATAAAATAAAAAATGGAACCACTATATTACATTGCCAAGCTCTTTGATGAAAGTAGTTATCAAAGCATTTTAAATACATGTCTGCATTACTGTGTATGGTCTAAAGGTGCTGACTTTAGTTCCACCATAAGCTTCCTTGTCAATTGATGATAAATTTTTATTTAGTGGGACTGATTTTCCATTGATTCTGATCTACTTTAATTAGATGAAGTATTCTGAAGAGGTTCTTTCAGAAATGGAACAAATCCCCTATTCCAAATGGATTACTGATAAGTGGAGCGTAAAAAAGAGGCTAAGAGACAAATAACAGGAAGCAAAACATATGGACCATTCCCAAAACTACTACGCCACTGGATCTAGTGGAGGAGCTCAAGCAAATAGCAAACTTTCTCTGAAAGCTGAAAAAAACGAGTAAGTTGAGAAGGAAACGCCACCAGGCTTCCCCCAAGCCCGGCTGTTCCCGTGATTTCTGTTTGCAAGCCCCCGCTGTCAGAAACGAGGGGAGACGAGAAAATGAATCGTGGAATGTTAACAAGTTGACCAGGGTTCAATCTGGTGGTAGATTGGATAGACAAAAACATCCTCAGAAATCTCGCTACTGTCGTAGGAAGTGTTGATTGCAGGATTATCCAGGGTATTATAGCAGACAGTATTGCTGCATCCCGTTTTAGGCATACGGGTGAAGAAATCTCCAGACATGGGACTTGGCAATCAAAACATTGTGCCGAGCAACGCCAAGCGGACCTATATGGTGAACCGTTGTATCCATTTTCACAATCCGCCCACAAGGTCTGTCCACCAAGGTGAACACTCAGCTTAATAGGCACAGGAGTTGTCCTTTGCTCGTTTTGAGTAACAAATTGAAGGGTTGATGGATCTTTGGTTACTGCTAGCTTAAGTGCTACTGGCCTGTAAGATTTTTTTGGCTGTGGAAGGGCGGCATATGACGAGGAACAGAATGCTAGAAGAAAAACAAGAACTCGACGTGAACTTATGTAATAATCCTGGTGGGGGTTCTTATCCTAAAGGTTGACTTTTACAATATTAGACAAGAAAAGAAAAGAAACTTAAATCCTGTCTCGACAACTAAAACCCTGTCTCGTCTGGTGTAGTGTTGATCAAGCTTACTGCATACCTAGTATGTCTTAGAGATCAGAATAATGTGCGCTAACATTATATTGATGCAAGTCGGTGAGTTGAATTCTTTCAACAATGGCAAGTTGGAAATTTGAATCTGGACAATTTTTTTTTTAGTATTTTTGGTCTGATTTTTGAACTGTTGGTCCATTTCCGTGAGTTGTAAGATTTCAGAAAATTCTTTTATGTTCTTCTTTTATCCCATAATAAACTATTTTTTCATTTCTCCACTTGCTTGCTTGTTCCTTATCCCTTTGTCTCCAATCTGACTCACCTCATGCTCCAAACATAATTTATCCCTTATAGCTCTTATCAAGATTGCACAAGAATTATGACGTACACGTGGATTCGCAGTTTTTTAAATAAGATAATGTATAAAAAATTTTGTCATCCTCCTTTCTTATTTGAAAACCGCCTTTTCAAAGTTTACTCTTGACGAGAATTGCTCTGCTTGAATATAGCTGTTAAGAGTCATGACCACAGACACAAATTTAACATACTATTTTTTTGGTTTTTCTAGACAGCCATCAAAAGGGATCAACATTGGATTAACAAAAAATAAAGATTACAAACAAGCAATATAAGTTGAAGCTCACTACAAAGGAGGGCATGTCACCACTAGTGTTTCAAGTTACAAAATTGAATCCCTCCTGCAAGCTGCATTTTCGTGGCAGGGTCCCCTACTCTAGCTGCCGCGAGTTGGTGGCTCCATTCCAAGTTTTGTAACCTTTCTAGTGGTATCACGATCAAGCAGCTGACGAGAAACTCGGAGACAAGGTCTCAATTTATCAATCCAACAAACTGGATGAGAAAAAAAGTCAAAATTTTATATGTTATCTTATACAATACCGTTGAGTAATGTGTAGCAAACATTCCTTGCAACTCCGGGCCAATCAAGAAATCTCTCTAGGCAGTTTGAAATCAGAGCACTTTCTCTGTCCCATTAACAATGGTGAAGAAATCCCAAGCATAGAGGTGCCTAGATGAAATTCCAAAACATAATCCTCCAATTGATAACCCCCAATAACAAATGGATCCCTTTGATTCAATCCTCCATCCAAGAACCCTAAACACATGACTTCATCACTAACTTGCACCATTGAATTCCTCCCATAGATCCTCCACTTCACCATCTCACTTTGCAAAATAAGATCAATAATTGGCACGTTTGGCCCAATTCTTGAATTTTCAACCCCTTTTGAACCAAAACATACCCCAAATGGTGCCACAGGAGCCACCCTTGTCATGTTCAAGGAAGTGGCAGCCTTAATATAAGCATCAACAAATGTGTCATAAATTTTGCTCTCCATAGTGGTGTAAGGTGCAATTGTGCTTATTTTTGTCCCTCCTATATATTCTTGATTCATAGATAATCTCTTACCAGAAATCTTGATGGACTTGACATTAATCTTGTACTCTTCTCCTGCCCCACCTGGCTTGGAAATCAAGGGTGTATACACCATTGATCTTGAAATCTCCCCACCAAAAAGTGACAGATCAGAACTCTCAGCCAATGAAATTAAACCATCTGATGAGGATAAACACAGAGAAAATCTCCTCTGAAAAAATCCAAACGTTCTAGCACTCTGTGTTGGCAGTGAAATTCTAGTGTTTCCAAACCCTAAAACGCCTTTTGCACCATTAGCGAGGCCTTTTAGTAACAATTTTGGTGCACACGAAAACAAGAAGTTATCAATAGAGGCCATAAAACCTGAATTCACCCCATCTTCAAACTCCATAGAAATTCTATCTTCAGCCAAATTTCCTGATGTAACCATTCTTGTAATGGGATTTTCAGATTGAAGAGTACAGCTCTTGGTGCCAAAAGACATGGTACAAGCACTGGATTTTGCCATTGAACACTCAAGTGAGCAACTTTTTATGGGATTTTGACATTTAGACAGAGGGTTAAAAGCATAATCAACCCACAGATATGGACCATTAACATCAACAACAAGCTTAACCGGGGCAAGTCTTTCACCCAGGAAAACTTGAGTCACATACTGAAGAGTTAAAGGATCTTTTGACACTGGAATAATAGCAGCTCTTGGTAATATGGGTCCTTGAGAAACCGAGAAACTAAAGAGGAAAATGAGTGAAAAAACAAGAAAGAATTGTACAGAGCAAGCCATGGAAGAAAAAACTGTAGAGAGGTAGATCTGAATGCTATGTGTTTGTGGCGGATGGTAGCCGCGTTGTGGCTGAGTCAAATTCTTCGACTAACGTGGTCTTTTTTTAACAAGAATAATTGAACCAATATATGGATAAGTTCTTAGGTTTTCGTCAACTCTGCTGACTAGATTTTTATGCTTTTGTACTGTCCCATTTTCAAAAAGTTCATCAATTTTTCAGAAATCAACTCTCATTATTATCATATTTTGGTTGATAATTGTGTTGAGAAATTGGAGTTAGTGAATACTCACTTCATACTTGATAAAAGTGTAGTCGAATAGAAATAAAAGAATTTCTTATGTTAGGCTATAATATAAACATATTAAAGAAGAAAAATCTCTGTTGGTGAAGATTAAAATCGATTTTTTAGTAAATTTTGATAAAAGTTAATGATATGTATAGTTGTAAAGTTATAGATCCCATAAAATATTTGATTAAAATTAAATATTGACTTTGATTTAAATTAAAATTTAGATTATAATTCAGAGCTACTAATAAAGATACAAAGATAAGGACTGTTATTTTGGCATGTGTTATGCATGATCTATTCTTGATCATGACTGATAAAATGTTGCCAGTTGCCAGCCACCATCATATCGTATACTTTTATCATCCACTTCCTTGGACCCTTTCACTATTATTATTAGCACAAAAAAATATACCCAAGCATATTCTTATACTGATGGACCACAGTTTTGGGTCAGGCCACCCTGTTTCATTGACAGATATAACACCCGAGCTTGACTCATGTCAACAACAACAACAACTAGGTTTGCCTCGCGAGTCTCATGGGCCTGATCGAGTCGTTCACGAGTCCATGAGACGGCTTTTTTTTATTATAAAGAAAGTAACAAAACAAGCTAAAAAATGAGCCGACTTATGGGCTAGTGAAAAAATTGAGTTCGACTCGACTTATAGCTCGTCTTAATAGGAGCTCTAGTCATCCATGGGCGACTCGACCTGTTTGTCTCTCTAGATTTTTTTTTTTCATGTTTGTGGTTCTAGAGAAGAAAATAAAAGTAGATTTACTCATAGTATTTGTTTGTGTCGACTAGATCCACTCGAATGCAAGGTTCGAGTAGAGAATTTAGTCGGTCTACTATTAAAGGTATATTTGACAATTTGTAATAAGTCTTTCAAAAAATAATCTGAAAACAATCAATATTTTGACTCTAAGAAAGCTCTTGTAAAAATATTGCTAGAGTTGCAGTGACTAAATACCAATTTGTTGAACTTGAGATTGGTGGTGTGAAAGTTGACTAGATGGCTCGGAACTGGCATGGGTCTTGCTGTCCTTGGGTGGCCGAACCCATGCCATGGGCCTATTTTCGATGAAAAATTTAGTGGCATTTGGGCCATGACACCAACTGCTAAGCCCAACAAGCAAAGCGTTTGCTTGGGTATGAACCCACCCAATTGAGAAAACCCCAACCCAGCTGTTAAAACCAAAACGTTCCCCTTCCGCGCCTCGCCCACGGTTGCACAAAAAACCTTCAAACAGCAAATCAAATTCTTTGGTTTGAAACTATTGGTTTGAATTCACGTGGACCCATCAATATTTTGATTTCAAATCAAATCATTTCAAAGGGTTTGGTTCAGGTCTCGATAAAAATCATTTAAACTGCACCAAACGAATTTTAATTTCTTATTATTTAAAAAATTAATTTTACTAAATTAAGAATTTTCATATAATTGAGTACAATGCAATACAAAATTAAGTGTTTGACCCCCATTTTGTAGGAAGAATTAGTTTTTGAATAGTGATTGATGGGAGAATGTGTGGTGGAAAAGTGATGAAAAATTTTAAATTTGTGTGTAATATTATTTTATTTGGAGAATGTGTGGTTGAAAATGAGTACTTGGAAAAAAGGAGAAAGAATGGGGCTCAAGCATGAGCTAAATAAACATAAACAAGAAGAAGGAATCAATTGAGAGAATAGGCCATTTTGTATATGAATTGGATTCAAAGAAAATGGATTTCATATCCAATTGAAATTGGAGGATACAGGGAATTATAATTACAGGGAATTTGTCTCCATCCCAGGAGGGTGGTTTTTTCTTTTTTTTTTTTTAATTAAGTTCAAGTAGAAACAAATAAAATAAGTTGATAATTAAAATAAGATGGGAAGTGATTAGGAGATTTATTTTCATGGATTGTTTGGATGGTCCCCTTGGCTTTGACATTATGAAGATATAATACTCCTTCAATTATACATTCTCAAGCATCTAGAATGATAGACAAATAGATGTTTAGTTTCCTTAAAACACTACGATCATATATGTAAGAGTGAGCACAATCGGACCTAACTGAATATTAATAAGAATTTTTCTTATAGAACTAAACAATTTCATGTACAGTGGTGAACTAAATCGAAGCAGACGATTCGATTAGTTATAGTTTAGTTCGTTTCGATTCTTTTTATGCTTAAAAAAATTAGTATATTGTAAAATGTTGTATAAATCTTTTAATTTCATTTTCTCTCTGTACAAATTTTCTTTGTTTGATGGTTTTTGAAACTAATTACAAGCATAATTTTATATATTAACAAATGTAAGATGTCAAAATGGTCAACAATTTCATTCTCAATTGATTAGTCCTATAAAATTCAGGATGAGTACTTTCCAATTACTGAAAAATCTGGTTTTCATTTTTTTAAAAGTCAAAATGTGGTCAAATCGAAAATAATAAGTTACTTATTTTGACAATAAGATTATATCACAATTCGCCATGACCTTACTTTTCACGATAAAAACACGTAGAAGAAGTTCAAACCGTAGTTACAATTATTAACTGTGAGACACAACACAGTTTTGAAAATGAAGTATGAAATTCCCACAACATAGATACAACATCTTAAAGGAGGGAACATGTCTTGTTCTGAACCAAAAGAGAAGAGCTAAATCGAAGTTGTGATGAGTTAAGATCAAACTCCAAGAGATTATCCTCCATTTGATGCGCACCTATGACAATTGAGGTCCTTGGATTTGATCCTCCATCCACAAATGCGAGGCACAAAACATTCTTATTTACTGCAAACATTGAATTGGCACCATATATTTTCCAAGAAACATCATTTCCGGGCAAAAATAGTTCAATTATTGGGACGGAAGGGCCAGTGCTCGTGGAGGAAATTGTGGCGGAACTGAAACATGCTCTAAATGGTGCGACTGCATTGGCGCTTTTGATCTTCATATATGATGCCGCCTTGACAAAAGCTATGGTTAAAGCTTTAGAGATGGGTGAATGGAGTGTTGTGAAATTTTTTATGGTACTAATTTTAGTGCCTCCAACTCCATCCCTGTCAATTGTGAAGTAGGAACTTTTAAGAGACAGAGGTTTTCCATGGACTCTAATAGATTGTACATCAATGAAATATTCATCACAGTTCATTCTCGGGAGAAATAGGGCTTGTTTGTACATGGTTTATGATTAGAGGTGTTGCCATAAGTGATTTTGACACATTTGATTTGTCTGACAATCCCACACCGACATACTTTTTCCCGATCCCTGAAGATGGAAAGCAAAGAGAAAACTTGTCAGGTAAACTAATCTTAGTAGCAACCTCTGTGCAAAGAAATTTGAGTCCTCGCAAGGCCTAATATCCCAGTAGTGCCACTAGCTAGACCCTGGAAGGAACCTGATAATGCGCAAGAAAAGGGAAACTGAGGCACCTCCTCATGATTTTTTGAGTACAATGTGTCCTCTGTGAATCCTCCTGAGAATACAATAATACCCTGGAATGGATTGTAAGGGGAGTCACCACAGGTGTCGGTGGTCCTTTGCATCCAAACCCTTTGGCTATTTCACATTTTTTAGAGTCACAATGGATTGGAGCATAGGTGGATGATGTATAGCTATCACAGTTGAACCACAAGAATCGTTCTCCAAGATCGATTACTGCATTCACCTTGGCACGGTTACTGCCCATTTCGATAGAAGTATAATATTGTAAGGTCTTGGCATCCTTCCTTAAGGGAAAGACTAGGCCATGTCGAGCGTAGGAAGTAGATACAAGAATGGCAAACAAGAAAATGAATGAATTGAAAGAAGCCATTGGTATATTATCATTGATAGAATATGGACATATTTGTGGACTTCCAGCAATGGCATTAAAGAAATTTTGATTCATCAAAGTTGGCGTCCACAGGCTGCAACCTCCACATTTAGTTTTTAAACTACCAAAGGGGAAAGTAATAAAACCTGCCAGCTTATCTTTCCCCACAGGCTGAAACAATTGCTGGACCATAGACTTTGTAGCACTTGCGCGATATAGAGGAAAGATTTTTGTAGTCGACTTAAATTTACCGAGATTAAACTTTATCTTCTTGTTAACGTATCCTTTATATCAACCGTAGTTACAGGAATTTGCCTAAAAGCAAAGAGGGGTAAAAGGAAAACCTCGTGCATGTATGTGTGTGTATTGAAATGACTCATTCCTTCTATATTTCCAAAAAGAAAATTTAATTTTAGATTAAATAGTAAGAACTTTTAATAGATTTAAACTCGACTAATCAATTGTATCGCTGTTATTTATGAGGACATAGCTATCCAGTCAAACAGTGGATTTTGTTTTATTAGATACAAATATTAACTATCATAATCAAAATACAATATGCTTGAAAAATCAAATCTGACAACATTTGATCATCGATCTTAAAGGCGGGAACAAGTCTTGTTCTGTACTAAAAGGGAAGAGCTAAAGCGAAGCTGGGATGAGACAAGATCAAACTCGAGTAAATTATCCTCTAATTGGTATGTACCGATGACAATTGAGGTACTTGGAAAAATCGAGGTTCTTGGACTCGATCCTCCATCCACAAATGCAAGGCACATAACATTCTTCTTGACTTGGAACATTGAATTGGCGCCATATATCTTCCAAGAAACATCTTTTCCTGGCAAAACTAGTTCAATTATTGGGACAGAAGGGCCGGTGGTAGTTGTGGAAATGGTGGGGGAACTGAAACATGCTCTAAATGGTGCCACTGCGTCGACACTTTTGATCTTCATGTCTGATGCTGCTTTGACAAAAGCCCTGGTCAAAGGTTTGTAGATGGAAGAATGCAGTGTAGTAAAATTTATCATGGTATTGATTTTGGTGCCTCCAACTCCATCTTTGTCAATGTTAAAGTAGGAACTTTCGACAGACAAAGGTTCTCCTTGGACTCTGATGGACTGGACATTGATAAAATATTCATCAGAAGGTTCACCCTGGACTGAGATAGCAGGGCCAGTACTTACAGGGTTTATGATGAGGGGTGTTGTGATAAGTGATTTTGACACGTCTGATTTGCTTGATGATCCTCCACCAACATACAATTTTCCGAGTCCTAAAGATGGAAGGCAAAGAGAGAACTTATTGGGTAAATTGAGCTTATTTGCAACCTGTTTGTGCAAAGAAATTTGAGTCCTGGCAAGACCTAGTATCCCAGTTGTGCCACTGGCTAGACCCTTGGAGTAATCTGAGTTAGTGCAAGCAAAGGAAAATTGGGGTACCTGAATATGATCTTTTGAGTAAAATGTGTCCTCTCCAAAAGTTCCACTAGGAATAAAACTCTCAAATGGGTTAAAAGGGGAGGCACCACAGGTGTTGTTAGTGCAACCTGGGCGCCTTGGCCCAGGACATTCCACCAAGCATCCAGACCCCTTGGCTATTTCACATTTTTGTGAGTCACAAGGGATTGGAGCATAGGTGGATGAGGTATAATTATTGCACTCGAACCACAAGAATCGTTCTGAAAGATCGATTACTGCATTCACGGTGGCACGGTTACTGCCCATTTGTATCGAAGTGTAATATTGTAAGGTATTGGTGTCCTTCCTAATGGGAAGGATTAGGCCATTTTGAGCATAGGAAGCAGATAAAAGAATGGCAAAGAAGAAAACAAAGGAGTAGAAAGAAGATGCCATTGGTACAAAATGATTAGATAGAATTTGTATTGCAATTCCAAGTGAGATTGCAAGGTCTATTTATGGATATCTAACAATGGCATTACAGAAATTATGGCTGGTCAAAGATGGCGTCCAGATCAGCATTCAATGTTGGAGAAAGTCAAACTTTACTTTTTATAGCCCACGTTAAATTTTTAACTTGGTACTCGATAAACTCTCAGTCCTATCCTTGAAAAAATGGTCTATTAACATTTTGGAAAACTACTTTTTCTAATAAAAGTAAGTAAAAAATATGAATAATATGTAATTAATTTATAAATAATTATAAACCTTGCCAAACATACACTAAAAAATAATTTTCAAAATTATATTTGACAAGAGAGCGGTTAAAAGTGACTTTTATAATTTTTTCGAGCTTAGGATAAAATACAAGTCCCATTCAAGCATTGTAATGGAAAATTTGTAGTCAACATATTTGTCTAGCCCTGCTTGAGCTTTTATTCAAGAATGCATTTTTTTAAAACTTATTTTTAATCACACATTCTCCTATAAAATAATTATTCACATATTTTTTTTAAAAAATACTTATTTTTTAATTTACATTCTTCAAAAAATCACCATTCCACGTTACATTTTACCCCCAAATATGAAAATCGGACGGGGGGCTTCATTTAGAAATTTTGAAGAACTTCAATGCAACTATTGTTCCCTGTGATGGGCTTGGGCCCATATTTTTAGGGGATACATTTAGAACTTGGGCCTATATTTCTGATGGGTATTTAATTAAAAGTTCGTGAATACGAAAAAATAAAAAAATTTCCAAAATTGATTATTTATTGAAAACCCTTCACTGAATCATATTTGATAATTGATACTGATTAAAAACTTGGGTATGTATTTGTTTAATCATCGTGTGATCTTTCGTTCTTTTTACTTGTATGGCTAATCATTGCTGCAGTGAATAATTTGTCAATATATTGAAGTTTTTGCGATTTTTATTTGCTCTATTTGATGGTATTTTAGTGGCGATTTTGTTTATGAAAAATGAAGTTTCAATTTGTAAAGAACGTGAAAGATTCATTCTTGAAAAGTTATATGCCTCATTCTTTGGGAAATTATTTGTTTTTGATGATTTCTTTTGTATTTTCATATGAAATAGCATTTGAGATCCGATGAAATACTCCAATTTCTATCTTGTTTTGGCGATTTTATGGTAATGGATTCTTGCTATGATTTTTGCATTTTTTTTGAATTGGACTGCACTTGATTGTAATAATCGGAATATATCTAAAACTTGATGCTATATATAATTTGTCTTATACTCATTTGCTATGATAATTGCATTTATGAGATCAATAAATAATTTTCTTGTTACTCCCTATTGTTGATTATGCTGAAGGCAAGAAACAATATAAGAATTCAGGTATTTCAGCGGAACTGCATTTTTTTAATTATGCTGACATTATCTTAAAATTAATAAGATTTTAAAATTTTTGCGAGCTTCTCGAAATTACATAATCAGAATTATACTCTTATCTCGATGTAAACCAGGTGAAAAGAATTCAATGCGTGTGTCTCTGTGAGTCGGTCTTGTGGAAGGAGGAATTATGTGTTACAGTTGCTAAAACCTAAACGTTATAGTCTGTGTGCCTTGAATTTGGAATCCGCAATAATTTGCCATTTATTTCTGGTTCTTCATGTCATCTTGAATGTAAAGGTTATTGTTTTGTGTAGCATCAATACCATCTGGACAGAGAGTAACGTTTTAGCAATGAATGATACCATCTTCAAGGATCGCATTGCAGCATTGCTGCAAGTTTTTCAAGCAACAAAAATTATTAAAGCGGATAATATTCCTTGCAAGATTGAAGAGGTAATTATTGTTGAGCTGGTGATTCTGATTTTTAAAATAATAACTTAGGAGATTGTTCTTGTACTTTCTCAGGGTCTTTATTTGGGCTCGCTTGGAGCTGCCAATGACAAGAGCACTTTGAAACGCTTGAATATCACACACATATTGACGGTCGCCCATTCACTGCCCCCTGCTCATCCAAATGATTTTATATACAAAACTATTCCTGGTAAAGAGTTGCCTAGTCGAATCTTCAAAATAGCATCCATTTTACGAAAATTTGTACAATAAACTCATTGCTTATTGTCATAAAGAAGAATTACTTTGTTTCATNGTATTGCAATTCCAAGTGAGATTGCAAGGTCTATTTATGGATATCTAACAATGGCATTACAGAAATTATGGCTGGTCAAAGATGGCGTCCAGATCAGCATTCAATGTTGGAGAAAGTCAAACTTTACTTTTTATAGCCCACGTTAAATTTTTAACTTGGTACTCGATAAACTCTCAGTCCTATCCTTGAAAAAATGGTCTATTAACATTTTGGAAAACTACTTTTTCTAATAAAAGTAAGTAAAAAATATGAATAATATGTAATTAATTTATAAATAATTATAAACCTTGCCAAACATACACTAAAAAATAATTTTCAAAATTATATTTGACAAGAGAGCGGTTAAAAGTGACTTTTATAATTTTTTCGAGCTTAGGATAAAACACAAGTCCCATTCAAGCATTGTAGTGGAAAATTCGTAGTCAACATATTTGTCTAGCCCTGCTTGAGCCTTTATTCAAGAATGCATTTTTTTAAAACTTATTTTCAATCATACATTCTCCTATAAAATAATTATACGCATATTTTTTAAAAAAAATTCTTATTTTGTAATTCACATTCTTTAAAAAATCACCATTCCATGGTACATTTTACCCCAAAAATGAAAATCGGACGGGGGGGCTTAATTTAGAAATTTTGAAGAACTTCAATGCAACTATTGTTCCCTGTGATGGGCTTGGGCCCATATTTTTAGGGGATACATTTAGAACTTGGGCCTATATTTCTGATGGGTATTTAATTAAAAGTTTGTGAATAAAAAAATAAAAAAAATTCCCAAAATTGATTATTTATTGAAAACCCTTCACTGAATCATATTTGATAATTGATACTGATTAAAAACTTGGGTATGTATTTATTTAATCATCGTGTGATCTTTCGTTCTTTTTACGTCTATGGCTAATCATTGCTGCAGTGAATAATTTGTCAATATATTGAAGTTTTTGCGATTTTTATTTGCTCTATTTGATGGTATTTTAGTGGCGATTTTGTTTATGAAAAATGAAGTTTCAATTTGTAAAGAACGTGAAAGATTCATTCTTGAAAAGTTATATGCCTCATTCTTTGGGAAATTATTTGTTTTTGATGATTTCTTTTGTATTTTCATATGAAATAGCATTTGAGATCCGATGAAATACTCCAATTTCTATCTTGTTTTGGCGATTTTATGGTAATGGATTCTTGCTATGATTTTTGCATTTTTTTTGAATTGGACTGCACTTGATTGTAATAATCGGAATATATCTAAAACTTGATGCTATATATAATTTGTCTTATACTCATTTGCTATGATAATTGCATTTATGAGATCAATAAATAATTTTCTTGTTACTCCCTATTGTTGATTATGCTGAAGGCAAGAAACAATATAAGAATTCAGGTATTTCAGCGGAACTGCATTTTTTTAATTATGCAGACATTATCTTAAAATTAATAAGATTTTAAAATTTTTGCGAGCTTCTCGAAATTACATAATCAGAATTATACTCTTATCTCGATGTAAACCAGGTGAAAAGAATTCAATGCGTGTGCCTCTGTGAGTCGGTCTTGTGGAAGGAGGAATTATGTGTTACAGTTGCTAAAACCTAAACGTTATAGTCTGTGTGCCTTGAATTTGGAATCCGCAATAATTTGCCATTTATTTCTGGTTCTTCATGTCATCTTGAATGTAAAGGTTATTGTTTTGTGTAGCATCAATACCATCTGGACAGAGAGTAACGTTTTAGCAATGAATGATACCATCTTCAAGGATCGCATTGCAGCATTGCTGCAAGTTTTTCAAGCAACAAAAATTATTAAAGCGGATAATATTCCTTGCAAGATTGAAGAGGTAATTATTGTTGAGCTGGTGATTCTGATTTTTAAAATAATAACTTAGGAGATTGTTCTTGTACTTTCTCAGGGTCTTTATTTGGGCTCGCTTGGAGCTGCCAATGACAAGAGCACTTTGAAACGCTTGAATATCACACACATATTGACGGTCGCCCATTCACTGCCCCCTGCTCATCCAAATGATTTTATATACAAAACTATTCCTGGTAAAGAGTTGCCTAGTCGAATCTTCAAAATAGCATCCATTTTACGAAAATTTGTACAATAAACTCATTGCTTATTGTCATAAAGAAGAATTACTTTGTTTCATCGTGATGGTGACCCAAAGTGAGTTTAAGCATGTTTGCCAAGCTTGAAAAGTTTACTTATCCTAGATAAGTAAGTTTTCAAATAATCAATTTTTTCATCTGCTAAAATTGGACGTAAATTATTTATTTTGATAGCAAGTTAAGAGGTACTTTCAAAATACGCAAGTTTTTTTATTAAGAAGTCTGAAAAAAATAATTTATCTAAATATATTTAATGTGTGTTTGGTGGGGATTAAAATTAGATTTTTAGTGGATTGTGATAGAATTTTGAAATGTGTGGTTGAAAATATGTGGGACCCATGAAAGATGTGGTTAATATTGATTGTTTGGCTTTGACTTAGATTAAAATCATATTTAATTCCGGCCCAAAAAATGCCCTTAGAAACATAACTTTTTAAGTAACTCTTTTTTTAAAGCTTTGGCAAAACGTGCTATTGGTGGATTTAATTAAGAAGTGTAAAGTGTGTGTTGCAAATAATTTCGTTTTCTTAAGTAACTTTTTTTTTCTTTTTAAAGCTTGGCCAAACGTGCTATTCGTGGATTTAATTTAGAAGTGTAAAGTGTGTGTTGCAAATAATTACACTTTAACACCATCTTCAGATCTCTCTTCTGAGGTTGTTTTACCAACACCTTTCTAACGTATGGAATTTTTTTCTTGCAATGCTGTGTTTCTTTTTACTATTATGTCTGATGTTTTGGCTTCCTACTAAATGAACTCATAATCTTTTGCTCTTTTATTGAAAAAACTAGGTTAATTTCTTATTTATGATGTTATTTCTGAATTCAAGCAGTAATGGATAGAGAAGATGTAGATATATCACAGTACTTTAGTGAGTGTTTCAAATTTATTGAAGAAGCTAAAAAGACGGGTGGTGCTGTTTTGGTTCATTGCTTTGCTGGAAGATCCCGAAGGTTTGTTATTATTCTATTTATTTTGACCTTTTCTGTGGTGAAGTAATTTCAAGTACAGGTAATGTTTACCATTTTTATGGATATAGAAGATTCTTTGTATCACTAGATCGAAATAAAAGATAATGTAGTGGCACCAGCTTCCACAATTAATCTTTGTTCCAACTTTAGCTATCAGGGAAAGGGAAATTTGGAAAAAAGTTTAATAATCAGTTACAAGCTTTAACTCAATTGCATTAATTAAAAAGAGTGACAGGAGTCAATCTTGTTTGTTCATGTTCTCGAGTTTGCTTAGTTGGGTACAAATCTGAGTAAACTTGAGTTTTACCTGTTTTTTCGTGGGCAAACATACATAGAAATGTTCTCCAATGCCTTAAATATCTGATCAGCCGTTCCATATTCCACGTACTTGCATTGTTGGCCGATCTGTATCCTTTTAGTCAGTACAATTCCCGAGGAGGTATTCTACAAGGCAAAATAGAGCGATTTAACTGAAATGTTACTACTTGCTGTGCAATTCAACTATTTTTGTTCTTTTCTTCATGAATTTAGAAATGAATAAGAGTCCTCCGTAAACAACGTGGAATCGTTTCTTTTTCAAATTCACCAAATATTCAAGGTGTTGTTAGAATGTTGGTTGGACAATGTACTTATGTTCTAGCACTATTGACTAATGAGTTGGCAGTATGTGGACCATTTCAATATCGTTAAATTTGTTAAGGAATACATCTCATAAGGACTTGGGTCACCCTTCTTAACAAGGTTGATCTTTAAAGTGGAACTCCAAATCTTACTATGAAATTAGAACAATTTAAGCTCCAACAAACTATCTGATCCAATTAAGACTCAAACGAGCACAAATATTCAAGGATTGATTTGTTCAAATGAGCTACCATCTTGTGAGAGAATGTTAAGGGATAAAATCCATATCAAATAAATGTGAAAATATTAATCAATATATAAGTGCTTGAATTACTTCTATTAATAAGGTTACCTTTTTAAGATGGAACTACAAATCTTATTAAGATTCACTCGAAAGTGCATGATTATGGTCCTCTAAATGGAGATTGTTGGGGATATCTCAAGGATTAATTCCACGCCTCATGTCAGGTTATCATAATCTCACTTCAAAAGTATCTCAGGTAACATGCAAAACTCATTGTATATATTTTGTTTATGTAATGTAAAAAAATCCAAAATTGGCTTATGATAAGTTAATAAATAAACACTGTCATCCAAGAGGCCGTGTTGGTGCTCTCAATCTTTCTTAGCCTGCAACGTTAGCTTGATCACCATGTCTTGTAACTAACACACTTTGATCATCAAACCTTGATCAGAAACAGAATTTCTGATGACTGAATTAATGAGTTGTAGCCTTAGCTTTGATTTCTCTGATTTTTTCCTGAACATACTTTGAAAATATATTCAATGTTTGTTTCAGTGTTTGTTCGGAATTTGATTTTATTTGTTGTACTCTGCAGTGTGACCATTGTTGTTGCTTATCTGATGATGAAGAATGGCATGAGCTTATCTGAAGCTCTGGAGCATGTGAAGAGAAAAAGACCAGTTACATCTCCCAACTCTGGCTTTATTTCACAGCTGCAAAACTTCGAGAGATCTCTTCAAGGTACTTGCTTGTTTAACTTAGAGTTGGCTTATCATACAACTGTTTTTAAACAAGATAGTTTGTTCACTCAAGACATTTTAGCAATTCTTTTACACAAGGGCATGTTTTTGAGGAGCCAAAAAAGGTTTGCGACCTGAATGCAGAATTGCAAATAAAACTAGAATGAAGAAAAATATTTGAACAAATGTTGATACAAAAGTAGTTTCGATTTCATCATTGGTGGTTTAATATGAAGATCAAATTTGTCACCACTGTCCATACTCCATAATCAGTGGTATTGGTGAACATAATTTAGACACCATAACATATCTTCATGCCTAAGTATTGTGGAATGCCACCATTACCATATTCTTTGTAATATGTTCTTGTAGTTCAGGTGAGACTTCTTGTTCTCTTATCCATGCAATGCTACATGTAAGAATTGGTTTAAAGATACCGGTCAAAAAAAAAAAAGAGAGATAGAGAGAGAATTGGTTTAAAGATTAAATCATCTCAAGATTACTTCTAACACAAATAAATATTGAAGTGGGCTAAGAGTAAAATGATTTACTTCTTTTTTTATATATGCTTTTTTGTTGTTGTCTGCTGTGCTAATAATTAAATCAAATGCGCGGTGTTTACTATACTCATTATACCCTCGGTGAAGATGACATGGGTTTTATGATGGCAACTTAGAAAATTCAAGACTCTCATTGGATAAGGGTTGACTCTATACCAAACACACTTTTTTTCCTGGGAGGGTGGGGAAGAGTAGATCATCTAATGATGCCATTAGGGTAAATAACTCATGAATTCCTCGTGGATATAAGTTATCCAATTCTAATTGGGGGACCGAAGGGAAAGGCTTATTGCTATAAGAAATTCTCTTTCAAATTGATGAAAGTCAATGATTATTCCTTGTACACCAATGAAATGCTGAAAATATTATCTTATTTAAAATAAGCTAGATTTGTTATTATATCCTTTTTACCGTGGTAGAATGAGGATTGTCCAAACGTATAGAGAACATGACCATTCCATTATAGCAATCATGTAAAGAAGCTGGGCTGTCACAGTTGTAATAGATTTTAGAGAAATTTCATGTGCAAGTGGACGCTGTCTTCATTCTGCAAAATTATTAGTCGCTAGCTCGGGATAGCTAGTTTATGGTTTGGGGAAAATTCAAGACATATGGCACGATTATTAATTTTGCTTGAGTAACTGTTAGATGCGGCGACAACATACAGAATATAAACGTTTTTTTTTTCCCATCACACCCTAGATTAAAACGTGCTTGCGGTGAATTACTGTTCAATGTTTATACCCTTGAATTTTCCTTGTCAAATGCAGTTTTATTTTAGTTATCCTTTTCCACTAATTTTAAACCTTGCTCGATATATTCTTTATTGCAGAATCAAAGACTGGAAGGGCTCGTGAAGTTTAGAACTCCGCAATTCACTAGTGTTTTGTCAATGAGAAGAATATATCTTAAAAATGGCAAACTACATTGATACTACAGAAATGCTATGAAAAGGACACACTGAAAATTATTTACTCGATAAAGTCAACTATGTACAAGTAATAACGCGAAAACAGGTTGTCTGTGATCATGTACAGTGTCAAAGAACCAAGTGGAAGAATGTACTGATATTGTGTTCTGTAGAACCAGTCAATTTTAACGACTTTTAGCTGTAAGTGGGATTGACTTGTCTCGCCTGAAGAGTTGATAAATTGATCCTACGACTTAGTCCCTATTTGAAAATCATTATTTCAAAATAAAAAAAATTGAATAGTAATTTTTTTGGAAAATTAGTGGTCAAAAAGTAAGAAAAAGTTTGGATTAACGTGCAAAATATTTTATTGTATGAATGTGCGATTAAAAATGAGTATGAAAAATGAAAGAGTTTTATTTTAATAGTTGTCAAATGAATTGTGCTGTCGGTATTGGGGTGGTTGCCGGCCCCCCACCTATTGTGAGGGGCCGGTACAAGCAGCAAAACTGTTGTCAAATAGGGGCCGAATGTATATTAGATACGGTTTTTTTCAATTTTTTTTTAACTTTTATACAAACATGACGAGATTAAACCCTCCTAACAACGAAAGCCATATTTCATATATGTTAATTAACATCTTCGACACAAAACAACAAATGTTACATGTTAACGGTGTTAGGACATAACAACAAATGTTACATGTTAACGGTGTTAGAAAGGATATTCTCCCAAGGTTTTACATAATTACAACCTCCATTCAATCTTAGAAACCATGAGACAACACTATGCTTAACTATATAATTGAAAGAATCGCAATAGAATAATTTATCTTAAAACTGTTCTTTTTCTTGGAACATGTTAATTCAACAAGTTGTATCGATCAGCCTCCTAAAAGCTCAAATGAGCAAGTCAATGAGACTAAAAAGCTCGAAAGAGAGATCGAATTCTAAAATTGAGTATCCTCAATGAGTTATCTATGATTATCATATAAGAACTTGAACTACTGACAATAACAAGGATGGTCGGAACCTCAAGTTGGGTCGTTAGAATACACATGGAGATTCAATTGGAGTGATGAAGAATCTAGCGTGGCATGCATGAAGAGAAGCAAAAGGAGCAGGTATTGTGCATGACATAAAGTGAGACTTACCATTTCTCTTTTATCCGTACGCGGGGAACGTAATTGTTCCAAGATCATAAACGTGAGATGCAATATATTCTCACAAAATAGATATATATATAGAGAGAGAAAGAGAGAGATATCCAGAAACAGAAAGTGGAAGTAAAAGGGAAAAACTAATTAACCTCACGAGAGTGTAACACGCAGCATTAAATGAAAACCTAGTCCACGAATATAGAGATGTCCCCCTATATGTAGATATTCTCTAGTGTCTGGCCTATATATAGAGGCAGAAAACATAGAACAAACTTATAATCTGTTTCTCTCTTTCATCAAGAACCATGTCTCACATAGCTGTGGAAAGGAACAGGAGAAGACAAATGAATGAACATCTTAAGGTTTTGCGTTCCTTAACTCCATGTTTCTACGTCAAACGGGTACTCTCTCTCTCTCTCTCTCTCTCTCTCTCTCTCTCTCTCTCTCTCTCTTCCTCCCTCTCTCCATAGAACTATTGCGTGTGTATATGGTCGTTTACAAATTCAGTTTATCTTCCGTCTTAATTAGTTGAAAAATCTTCAACTTTGGTGTTGTTTCATG
>CAIGRB010090199.1:36362-53048 GCA_903798255.1 Fraxinus quadrangulata | reverse complement strand
TACTCAAAAGATTTTCAGCAACATAAAGAACATCTGAAAATAGTTTTGGAAACACAGTGTGAAGAGAAATTATTTGCCAAATTCAAGAATTGTGAATTTTGGCTGAACCAAGTGGGATTTTTAGTCCATACTGTTTCAACACAAGGAATAGTGGACCAATCCAAAGTTAAAGTTGTAACCAATTGGTTGAAATCTAAAAATGTTGGAGATGTTATGAGTTTTCTAGGTTTGGCCAGCTATTATCGGCAATTTATAGAAGGATTTTCCAAGATCGCGAGTCTTATGACACAGTTGACTCGGAAGGGTACTAAGTTTGTATGGTCAGAGAAATGCAAGCGGAGTTTTCAAGAGTTAAGAGAGGGCTAGTATATGTACCATTATTGACTATTCCTGATGGTTCGGAATGCTTTGTATTTTATAATGATGCATCTAAACTTGGTTTATGATATGTCTTGATGCAACATGGGAAAATGATAGCTTATGCTTCGAGATAATTGAAACAATATGAACATAATTACCTTACTCATGACCTTGAACTAGCAGCAGTAGTGCATTCCTTGAAGATTTGGCGCCACTACCTAAATGGGAGCAAGTGTGAGATCGACACCAATTACAAGAGTCTCAAATGCCTCTTACTGCCATTGCTTTCATTAATTTGCATTTGAAAACTCTTATAACTTCTAAAGCTAACTTTCTCTCCTAAACCATTATACCGATACATAAAGTTATTTTGTTTTTCTTTCATAAACATAAGACACTTTGAATTTGGAAATTTCTAAAGAAGAGGCAAAGAGTGCACTGAATTTAAATACATATTGAACGCCAAAGGATATTCAAACTCAAGCATTCAAGGTAGGGATGTTTATGACACTTTTATATGTAGAGTAAAATTATTTATTTTCAGTTTGCATTAATGTGTAATTGTATTACTCATGAGAGAATGGAAGCACCATATGGGTGGTTCAAATAAGAGATGAAGAGATGAATTTTGAATTATGAAAAGGAGTTGTTAAAACCTAAGAGTATGCGGACTGCTTGATCGCCGATTCACTTTGAAATTGACAGTGACACAAATAGCCAAATTATGTGATTCTAGAAAACATATTTTTTTATCTATTTACTTAAGTGTTTCCTACTGAACATTACTTGTGAGACTTATTCCTACAAAATTTACATGTTAATTGAAGGCATGGCAAGGATTTGGCATGGTGGCAAGTGCTCGGCGATTTGAAATACTTTGAACTTTTAGTAAAATTTCCATTCGTGTAAATCTCTTATGAATCCTTAGACGATATTTTTAAAATTTTTAATTTTCTGTTGTCGCCTAGTTTTACATATATTGCATGTCAACTATAACTTAGAAACGTTGGAATGACTACGCATGAAAGTTATTTATTGCTGGACTAAATTTCAGATTATGTCCTTCTATTTGAAAGTGGTAAAACTTGGGCTACGGTATTGTCCCATAACAACACACACGACATTGTCCCATAACAACACCGCATTATTCAAATTACATTTGGAAATGCTCATGTCAGCACCTCCATATTCTACCAATCACAAGTTAATTCCCTAATTAGTTCATTAATTAATGGGGACTACATGCAAGAAAGATTCATGATGACCTACTGAAGCGACCTTAGCAACCAATCAGGACAAGCCATTGGTACGAGTTCCCAACTTGGTACTATAGCTGATAAGACGGGAAC
Organism: Fraxinus quadrangulata; assembly: GCA_903798255.1. Taxonomy (NCBI): domain Eukaryota; kingdom Viridiplantae; phylum Streptophyta; class Magnoliopsida; order Lamiales; family Oleaceae; genus Fraxinus; species Fraxinus quadrangulata. The sequence continues at coordinate 51,339 of CAIGRB010090199.1, read as the reverse complement.
ACAATGTATACATGCTAATCCTTCCTTATAAAAAGAAGGACGTTATCCTTAAGAAAATGGGGAGAAGACTTGATACTAAAACATCTCCTTTGAAATGAAAGAAAAACACTTGTAGTTTACTCTTGTAATTTACAAGTCATTACCAATCAAAATCTTCATTTACATCCTAAGTTGGTTTGAATTTTGTCTATACATTCTTTGACGTCGATTATCTCCCATTATAATTTTTTATACGTTTCATACTCCAAAATTTTTCTTATTTACAATTTATATTTGTTAGCATTAAAGAGGTTAAACAAAGAAGAAGATTTTTTACGCTTCGAATTTCGAGAATTTGGGGCATTACAGTGGATTTGGTGGTTGGGTGAGTTTATTGAATTTTGGCGGTGGAAATGGTGGTTTAGCAGTTGAAAATGGTGGTGGTGGTGGTGGTGAATCTGTGGAGGTTTGTTTGAGATGAAGATACCGATCACTGGTTGTCGTGAGGTGGTGGGGTTTCTGGCAACATTTGTGTTGGCGCAATTGTGGTTGTTCTGGCTACGCCGATAGTGCACTAGAGATTAGGGTGGTGTTTTTGTGTAGTGGTGGTGGTGGCTATGGTGGTGTGTAGTAGGTGGTGTGTTGTGTTGTTTTGGTGATGGGGCGGTGATGACTGGTGGTATCTGTGGTGGTGTTGCTGGTGCATTGCGGTGTGGTGTGGCGATGGTGGTGTTGCAAAAATGGTGACGGTGTTACTGGTGGTGGTGATGGAAGTGGTGGTTGTGATATTTTTGTTGGCAATGGTGTTGTTGTGGGAGGTTTGGTGGACCAATGACCAAGTATTCGTGGTGGATCGAGATCGGGGGTGAGGTGTTTGGTGCATGTGACCAATTATTTGGTTTATTGTGACTAACTATTAAAATGTGATCAGTAAATAAATTATGATTTGTAAGTATACATATGCGACCATGAATTGTATAATTTTGATTTTAATATATTTAATTACTTAACTAAATACCTGATATTTGCATTTTTAAAATTTAATACCTAATTTTTGCAATTGTAAAAGCTAATGTCTGATTTGTCAACTCTTCCCATATTTTGTTTACTCGACTCCTCCCTAAACGTGCCCAAGCGGTCCATGGGCCGCATCATGAGGCACTCTGCCCATTTGTCACCTATTCTTAGGGTATCCATAAAATGTGGCAAGAATCATAGTTAGTGAAGGAAAACTATTATCGACGGATTGTTAGCAAGTAATATAATAATGAATAAAGTGTCGAATTCATGAGAATTCATTATCTTCTAATTTACTTTAATTAAATGCTAGCTCTAATTATGGAAGACATAATTATTTGTTTGAAGCTGGCTTTTTAACTATATCCTGTTATCTACTAAAATAAGCAATTAAAGCTGAATAATAAAGTCCTGAAATTTAATAAAGTCACAAATGGCACTTGGATCCCCAATTCACTGTTGTAAATCGTTATACAAATCTAGAATATCAATTAAGATTGCGTTAAAAATAGAAGTATCTATTTCATATAGAATTAAAACATGATTGATCATTTGATATAATTATCAAAAATTCTAAAACATAATCATAAAATTGACAAAATAATAGGATATCAAAATAATCCAACATCAAAGAAACAATACACGATAAATTAAATTAAAAACGAGTAATTTATTGTATTAAAACATTAAGAAAGTTTCTTCAAAATCCAAACAGCAGAATTTAGCCTATCATATTTTGATCACAAAGATACAAGGTCAAACGTTGATAATGCCTGGGATTATTTAGAATAAAAGATGGTACAACACCTAAATCCTCTTCATAATTGCCTTCAAGAATTTCTTGTAATTTTTCTCCTAAGAATTTGAGGTTTATTGGTATAAAGTTCTCCCTCTGTCATTTTCTATTATGTTGTATGTAATCCCTCATTTTGTTTGTCCTAAATATGATCTTTATATAGTCCTTGAAAATTCCCTTCAACGTCATGTCTTACAAATACCAAAATGCCCTCGAAGTTTTTAATGTAAAAATTGGAGTCTCGAGCATCACGGGTGCTGATGGTACCTGTAGCAAGCACTGATGCGGCCACAGCCGCTTGTCCCAAACTTCGACACAGTTGTGGTCACAAACATGAAAAATAGTGATCGTAGTACATTCATTCCCCAACTCCTAATTTCAAGCCTCAAATTGAGGCCCAATCATGCCATAATTTGAATGTTGATCTAGAGGGTGTTTGACACCCATTTTTTGGAGAATAGAATTTTTAAAATAGTGATTGATGAAAGAATGTGTGGTGGAAAAGTTATGAAAAGTTTTAGGGTGTTTGACACCCATTTTTTGGAGAATAGAATTTTTGAAATAGTGATTGATGAAAGAATGTGTGGTGGAAAAGTTATGAAAAGTTTTAGATTTGTGTGTAATATTATTTTATTGGGAGAATGTGTGGTTAAAATGAAAAAAGTTAAAAAAATGAGAATGAGAATGAGATGAGAATGGGTACCAAACAGGGGCCTAGTGTCAAACACTTGGCTTTATTCAATTTTTGACATTTCAAACTTTAAAATTGCACAATAGATCCTTAAGCTTTTTTGCTTTATCAATTTCAATCGTCTAATTTTTCATTTAGTCAATTTCAGTCCTCGAACTTGCCAACGCGTCCAAGCTATTCCCGTAACTTTTAATTTTGTCCATTTTAGTCATCCATTTCCTAAGTTCATCCATTTCGATCCCCAAGCTGTGTTCAATTTGCTCCCTAAAATTCATTAAATTCTTTAGTTGGGTTTCAATTTTATCCAATTGATTCTCAATATTTTCCACAACTAGTGCAGTTCCATCTTTTTATCCAAAATAAACTCCAAATCACTTCCTTTCGCTACATCCAAGTCGGAATTTTTACCTATAAAGAAACGTGTTTAATTTTAACGAAACCTACTCAAGTAAACAATATCAAACAAGTTTAAAAGCATAATAATCATATAAAATATACTTTTTAACACTCCCAACCTAACATTTTAGCTAGTCTCGACCAAAACCTACTTCTTAACTACAAAAAAAAATAAAAATAAAATAAAAACTCACTTTGTTCGATAGCTTGCCATGAAGATTTCAAATTCAAAATTGAACTATTCATTATAAGATCCCTAAACTAAAGCATTTTTTAACATATCCTATATTCGTTTGGTGTATGCGTGCATTGCCATGTCCAATTATCACCCAGATCCAATTAAAATTACATAAAAGAATTAATAATCAAGTTGGTTTAATCCAGATCCTCAATGATCAAATTTTATTATTTCACTCTCATAAGATGCAAACCTCAAAATTTGAAATTTAATCTCTCGCTCGTGCTGCTATTTCTATATGTTACTCTCAAATTACTCAAATCTCTCTCACCCGTTCTCTTATTTCTACATGTTACTCTCAAATTACTCATGATTTTTTCAATTAAGTTTTGTTGAGTCGAACTAGTTATTTATACCTCAAAAGTAATGTCCAAGACTTTGCGAGGCTTGCAATGCATCTTTTGTTAGTGCAAATGTTTTTATTGATATTTTGAACTTGCGCTCTTGGTTTTTATTTTTTCGGACTATTTACTTAGTGATCAAATTGGGATCTTTTCAGAGTAGTGCCAACTTTTTTCCTTATGCCATAACTAGTAAAATGACTTCGAAGTCCTAGCATAATGTCAATACCTAGTTTCCACCTATTAGCCAAAATAACTTCACATATATAGTTTACTCATGGAATCAACACATCAAGCTTGTAAATCCTAAAATCTAGATAAATTAAAAGTGAGTTTTAATTTCACTATTATAATTTTGGATGGCAGGCAGTCATCCAAAAATTAATGAGTAGATTAAAACTTGTACAATATAATGTGATAAATCCAAAGGGATACATCCCCGGTCCCATGCCATGGGTCAAACAATTTAATAGTCTCAGTTTTGTAATTTCACAAATTTAACAAAAACAATCAAAAGTAATCTAAGAACAACTCTCTTGTTTTCTTCTTCTTTTGACTTATTGTAGAAGTGGAATCAAACCATCGATCTTGACTTTATTACAACTTCATTATTATCTTCGTCTGCAACCACCACTTGGATTAAGAATCACCATTCTTAACTTACACTAAATAGCTTGATCAATGAATATAATTGTCCATCAGCACATGTTGTTTTGTTTTTCACTTTGAATATATTCAAAAAACATACATCCGATTAAACTTTCGCAACGACGTAGAACACGGCTGCTCTATGCATCTTGATTAGATACTTTACTTTTAGGTAAAGTAATTATCAAAAATAGGAATTAAATCGTACCTAATAATCTGCAATAAAAAGGGTATGAGACTTATCATCCAAGTTATGCAAGTATCACAAAAGGTAGTTAGAACTAGTCAAGAGGCAGCTTTCTTGGACTTCTTAGTAGGGGTAGTAGAACAGCATCAGTTGCTTTAGTCTAGCGTAATAGGAGGTGAGAACCTTGTCCCTTCGGTGCTGCAAGAGTAGAACTGACTGGTTCTTCAAGTAATCAGTCTCTCCCTTATGTACACCTACCATTTTTAATCTACCATTTTTAATCTGTAAAATAGCTTGAAACTACAAAAATTCTAGATCAAATGCAATAAGCAATTTCAAGAGAGGTAGTAGAGGATGAAATGAGATGAAACCCTAACTGTGCAAATTAAAATGGAAGTAAATTTCAGTTTAAAGTAATAGCACCAGTAGTACCTATACAATGAGGATGTATGTGTAGGAGTTATTCAGAAACTAATCTCGAAGTTTTTGATCATCTCAAAAAATAACTCCCACACTTCCCATAATTATTTCCGTTTTCATTCTTTGTTACTCAACCTAGATTTTGTTTCTAAACATTTGCACTCAATTTTTCCTTTTTGTAGTGGATACTAGAGTTTATTGCCAAATTTAGACTGATGATCAAATTTTTTTCGAAAAGCCCACACAAGTCAATCACTCAAAAATAGTGAAATTTACAAAGTTGGATCAATCTATCATATTTTTGGGCAAATTTTACAATCAAATAAATTTCATAATGGGTTCACAATTATCAAGATAGTCATAAAATTTATAATCACATGTCTGCTCACAATTAAATTCAATTAGTTTCTTTGATTAAGACGTGAGTGTGTGATAGGACCATCTAGATCAATTTATCATAAACCGTGACACTTGTAGTGGCTGAAAGTAGAAGTGTATTTCAAACCAACCATTACTTTAAATTGTCTCTATAAATAAGAAATATGTGCATGCCAGGCATAAGCATGTATATAATTTTTTAATATTCTTTTGAATGCACATTGTATTGACTCTTCTCAATTTTTCTTTTAAAGCACAATCTTTATAATTTATGGAGATGACTTTCATATAGCCATAAAGGTAGCTCTTCTCTCATGATTTATATTCATTATCAAGGATGGCTTCACATGCCTATGATGGTAACCCTCTTTTTCAATAAACATGTCTGTTAACACAATAACATATTACAGTGCAGAAAGAGATAGATATTGTCCACACCCATACTTGTCACCTTAAGATGACAACATAGTCAGTAAATGATCACAATCGAAGTAGTCACAATGTCCTAATAGGTGTACTTATGTGACAATGAGTTACCATAATTTATAGTGAGCACACCACACTAATAGGAGAATCCAAGTTCATCTTAACAAGTACAAATCAATGAGAAATTCACATCTTGTGACGTTTGCAAGGAAAGTTCCAATTGTTCTTTTTATCTTTTTCAATTTTTTTACATATAAAGAAATCTAGCACACTTGTACACAAAGTGAACACATAAAATAAAACAATTAAAGATAGTACATCAAACTCGTTTAATGCATATGTTCAAGGCTTTTCACAAGGTTTCAAATATAAAAATATCGAAAACCTTAGTGAACAAATCAGTCAGCTGTCCTCTAGTGTGAATATATTCTAGGACAATTATATTCCTCTCAGCTAGATCCCTATGAAGTCGTGTCTAACATCAAAGCACTCAGTCCTAGAATGCTAAACGAGATTCTTAGAGATGTTTATAGCACTAGTATTATCGCATAACAAGGTAAGAAAATCTTGTTTAATACCTTAGTCACTAAGCATCTGCTTCATCTAAAGTAACTATGTACAATAACTACCATTAGCGGTGTACTTAGCTTTTGTAGTAGACAAAGAAATATAGTTATGTTTCTTACTTAGCCAAGATATAAGATTATTACCCAGGTAGAAAAACCTCTAGATGTACTTTTTCTATCATCTATATTCCCTACCCAATAAGTTTGTATATCCTGCACGATGAGATTTCAATTTTTATTGTACCATAAACCAAAACTAAATGCGATATTAACATATATAATGACTCATTTAAAATGTGCCAAGTAGGACTACTTTAGTTTGGCTTGATATCTTTCATAGAGTCCAATGCTGAAGGCAATGTCATGGACGAGCTTTCAATCAGATACAAGAAATTGCTAATCATGCTCATGTATAGGTTAGGGTTGACATCATTGTCCTGATCATCTCTAGAGATCTTTAAGGATATAGCCATGGGAGTCGTGACTGTCTTGGCCTTTTTCAAACCAAATTTCTTTATCAAATTCTTTGCATACTTAGCTTATGAGATGAAGATCCCTACATCTACCTGCTTAACCTGCACACCCAAGAAATAGTTTAGTTCACCAATCATACTCATTTCAAATTCATTTCGCATAAGAGTAACAAACTCCCTAGATTTTAATTTCAGATATAGATCCAAACATTATATCATCAATATATATTTGAGCCACAATTAATTCAGATTTTAGTTATGTAATGTACAAAGCTTTATGAGCTCTCTCTCCGTATCCTTTTTCAAGTAGAAACATAGTAAGTCTTTCATACCAAGCTTGGGAGCTTGTTTCAGCCATACAATGTCTTTTTAAGCTTGAATACATGGTCAAGAAGATATGGATCAATGAATTCTTTTGGTTGCTGAATGCTGGCTTCTTCAGTTGAAATTTCATTCAGAAATGCACTCTTGACGTCTATCTGATAAAGTTTAAATCTCATTTGACATACAACAAATAATGTAAGTCTAACGGATTCAAGTCTAGCCATAGGAGCAAAAGTCTCTTCGAAGTCTACTCCTTCAACTTGGGTGTAATCCTATGTTACCAATCGTGCCTTATTTTTGACAAAGTTGCCATGCTCATCTAATTTGTTCTTGAAGATCTATTTGAATTCAATCATATTTGTATCTGTTGGCTGAGGTACTAGTCCCCATACATTATTTTGCTCAAATTTAGCCATTTTTTTCCTACATTGCTAATACCCTAGATTCATTACCAAGTGTTTCAATCACATTTTTGGGCTCAATACATAATGTGTAGCATATATTATCGAGTTCTGTGGCAAGTCTCCATCTTGTCATCATTCTATCTCTACGATCAGAGTGCACATTATGTAAAGAATATGGCTTCTAAATCTAAGTAGGAGACTGCCATCTGTACTATAGTTCACTGTCTTTTTTCTGGTGGGCTGGATCGGAATCGCTAGACCCCGAGTACTGAAAGTTGGCTGTTATTTCTAGAATCTACACCACAATTTTCTCGAGTATTTTGAGTATCTTCAACCTATTTCTCCAAATATTAAATCTCAGATTTCTATAAATAAGAAGAGTAATCATCGGTATCATCAATTTTAACATTGATGGATTCAACAATAGTTTGAGTCATCATGTTATACACTCTATAAGGATGACTATTTTTTGAGTACCCAATGAACACTCCTTTATCACTCTTAGGATCAAACTTTTCCAAATGTTCCCTTTCATTCAACACATAACACTTGCTTCCAAACATATGAAAGTACTTGAGATTTGGTATTTTACCTTTCCAGATTTCATAAGGTGTTTGTGAGGTACCATTTCTCAAGGACACTTGGTTTAAAATGTAGCAAGCAGAGTTTATAGTTTCTGACCATAATTTAATAGGTAGTTTTTTACTATCCAACATTACCTAGCCATTTTCTGTATGGACTTATTCTTCATCTCTACAATACTATTTTGTTCAGGCGTTTCAGGAGTAGAAAATTCATTTAACATACCATATTTTTCATAGAAATTAGAAAAGCTAGCACCATCATCATTCCAATTCTTACAATTTTAGTCTATTCAAGATTTTTTCAATGCTCAATTTTTTATATAAAAATATGAATCTTTCAAAAACATCAGATTTCTCTCTCAAAAGTCTACCAAGTGTACCTAGAGAAGTCATCAATAACCATACATATATATTTCTCACCACCAAAGCTTTTAGCTTGAATCGGCCCCATCGAATTCTTATATAGCAATTCAGGATAGTGAGATGCAGTAAGAAACTGACCTTATATATGTGCAATTCTAGTTTGTTTACCTTTCTAGCATGAGCCATACACACCTTTAGGTTTTTTTGTGAGCTTGTGAACTCTTCTTACTGCATTGAGTTCAGTAAGCCTTCAGGTGTTCCAACCGTTTGTGTCATAAGTATGTAAAGTCAGCTTTTGAAACATTGCATGAAACTTTATATTCAAGCAAACAACATTTATTACTAAACCTAGCACCACATAGAACACAGTAACAATCATTTTTCAGAACCTTACATGTATTTTTAGTAAAAATGATCCCTGAGCTCATCATCACATAGTTGACCTACACTAATTATGTTAGCTTTTAAATCAACAACAAACGATAAACATATATCACTACTGTACCAATACCCTCAATTTTACCTTGGGCCCCATCTCCAAAAGTAACTAGACCATCTACATAACTTTTATAGTTGGTTAGCATGGAACAATTACCAGTCATGTGTCGAGAACAATCACTGCCAAAATATCAGGAGTTGGGTACAATAAATTTATAAGCTATATTAACAACATAGCAAATAAGGTTACTTTTTCTTACCCAAAATTACCTTATTCTAGCATTAGAATTTTTCATTAAAGTGCCAGCAAGCAAGTTAACTATTTTTGTGAGATTTTTTTTATGAGATAAACAGTTAAGTGAATCATGTCCATATGTTACTCATTTTTTATAACGTAAATATACCACAAATGTACAGTATTAAATTTTATAATATAATAATGGAGCTAGGGTGTCAAACCCACAGTGATTAAATATCAATCTTATACTAAGTATTATGATTGAATAACCTCTATTTTATCTAGACAATCAAAATTTAGTATCAATGGTTTTATCTACTTCTAATGTGGGTGTTGCAATGAATTCAACAATTTGAATGCAATTTAGAAGAATTAATCAAGATGAGAAAGCCTAGGGTTATGATTTCACCTAATTATCAACTATGTTTCTTAATTATCTAGTTATCTCTAATTAATTTCCCCGAGTTTACAAGCAACAACCCTAATAAAATTCTACCCTTTTTCTTGAGTACTGAGTGAAAACTATTCCTAAAATTCTATTTCAATATCTCTATTATGAATTAAATATCTACAAATTATAAGTTCTTGGTTTTTAAGTGGAACACGTTTCAAAGATTTTATACTTTCTCTTGAAACCAATAAAATCTAGCTTGTGTTGTTCCAAGATTGCACCAAAATTTTCCTCTTTCGAGCAATGAAATTTACACAATCAAAATCATTTAATTAGTGATTAAGTAATTTATTCAATTAGTGATTAAGTAATTGAAAGCATTAGAAATGAACAACACAAATAAACATAATTGAAAAATCTCATAAAAATAACTATTATCAAATAAAAACATGGTCTCAAGTTTGTTATATCAAACCTTAGATATGGAATTTAGTTCATGATAGAAGCCATAAAAACTAATAAAATTATATAAGACAACATAGAGAAGGGAATAGAAAAACTAATTTTGTAGATCTTCAATCTTTTTTGCGATGTTGTTGTTGCTTTCTACCTTGATTTCTTGCTTCTTAAGGTTGAATTGTCCTCTTAATTTGTATTTATATCATCTTAAAGTCCTTCCAAGAATTGGGGGTCAGATTGGTCTTTAAAAAGAAACCAAGAAGAATTCAAATTTCTCACGTCTGGCTGTTCCCCGATCTACAAAGCGTACTTGAAAATTAGGAAGGAGTAGCGTTGTGGCACCCATTTTTGGGTAAAAGAAATCAATAATTACATTTTTTAGTATTTTTATCGTAATTTTTCTCTCGACATTAGATTGAGCTGATTCAAAGTATATTAGAAAGATAATACAAAGTGTTACAACTTTACTCTGCATAGTGTTTGCCAATTCAAATGTTTACTATATAAAAAATGGGTCTCAATTTCCAACCTAAAATTTGGACCATTCTTGTGTGGTTAAAAATTGATTGGTTATTTGATCATATTTCGCTCCTTTTTGACTTCTAATTGCATTCGATTGACTCGTAGTAATTTTCAATTACCATTTTGTGGTTCGAATCGACTATTGAAAAGTTACAATTAAGTCCTTAAACTTTAGATTTCACCATTTTTTGTTTACTTTTTAATTTCAATTTAGCCTCAAATAATCAAGTTTCACCAAATCAACATCAAATTTTCATTGATTCATGCCAATATCACCTTTTTTTTCCAAATTTTGCACCGTTCACGCCAATTTATCTAACATATATAATAACATGAAAACAAAAATCAAAACGTTCTAAAATTCTAATAATCAAACAAAATATCAAGATTAAGCAGTATTAATACGATGAGGAAAACACATTCATCAAACATCCTCAAATTTAATACTTTGCTAGTCCTTGAGCAAACACAAAGAAGAAAAATTGGATTAATGATTACACAAACAAAATTAACAAACGAATTTACATAGAATAAATTTAGTTAAATATCTTGCCTTTATGGCTGAAGATTGAAAACATAATATCAAATTCATGAACTAATTCAAAATTATAATGCAAAAGGCAAATTTTCACATATTCAATGCAAAATGGGTGTGTGTGAAGAATCAAGTGCAACGTTGTACATTCACAAATTGGTTCAATTCCCGACCATAAAAGTTAAATATATCAATTTTTCGCTTGTAGGATTTACACACCCCAAAACTTGTTTTCTTTTCATTCTCTTCCCAATGTTGTATTCTAAGGTTGATTTTCCATTAACAGTTTCTTACACCACTCAAATTTGGTTGAATCTAACAAGTAACGTTAACAATTCATACAATTGATGATTCTCCCAAATTATGAGTGCTTCGGCAATCAAACTTATAATAAGTGATTCAAATCCACGAAGTTAACATATACTTGCTTATTTGATATTTATAGCTCAATATCAACATCATCCTTTTTTCTCTTCTTGACTCTTGTAATCCGCATTTATTGGGAAACTTCTTGGTTTTCAAATACCGAAGCGTACTAGGTTTCAAGATATCCCTAAAGACTTACTAACTCAAATAAAAGAGGTGTTGGCATGAGGCTTATAATCAACAAGTGCAATGCTCTTTTTCTTTACAATAAAAACAAAGATAAAAGGGGCTAGCTTTCTAACATATGGTTAACACCTAGTTCATACTTGATAGTTAAAGATACTTTACAACAATATTTTTTCAACGTCCATGGAATCACCACAGGCAAAAACTATCTATTTTACTGGCTCGAACATCCCAAATTATACTATATAATGTTTAAGAATGTAGAGACTCATAGGTTATGGGACTGAGCATCTAAGTTCTTTATTTCAATCTAAATCATGTGAATCAACCTATTTCTATACAACTCTATACTCAATTCTCTTGCATAAATATTTTTCACATGAATAAGAAAAAATTTAATCCAAAACACAACTCATTCACAATTCATAAACTAGTACATGTTCTTAAATATATACATCATGGTGGGCAAAGCTATCTAACTCACATAAGTACGCAAAACACGTTTTTTTAAACATGCACACAAATCACACAAAATAAAAAATTTCACACAAAACACTTAAAACAATTAAGCAATTAGACAATTAATATTTCACCTCCAAACTTAAAACTAAATATTGTCCCCAATGTGAAATTAAAGAAAAAAGAGGAGGACTTCCTTGAGTGAAAATATTGGTTATCTTCACTGCTATTGGTGTCATTGTGACGAGATAGTGGATCGATGGATATTGAATGTTGATTATAGCTTCTCCTTCATCTTGAGATTAAACCTGCACGAAAAGCAAAATTAAGAAACTACTAAAACAATTATAAACTAATATCTAAATAGAAAATATATAGAGAGAAAGAGCTTGAGTTGCCTCCCAGGAAGTGTTTCTTTAATATCATTACCTTGACATTGCAGTAATGCCTTAGGTTGGATCTTCAAGAGGCACTACTTTCATGTTTTCAAACTTTCTCCTTGGCTTTGGATTTTTCTTCAAATAGAACGTGGCCACGAGGATTATGTGGCTTCAAAAGCCTCAAACCCGTTTTGATTTAACAATGTTAGGAGGTTTCAAAGGCTGTTCTATGTAGTTCTTTTTTTCTTCTTGTGGGTAAGCTTCATGAGCTAAAAAAAAGTCAACCACTTCCTTGCTCCATGTGTAGCATCCGGTAGCAGATGTATCATTTCTTGAATAACTGGTTGCAATATATTGCTCTAGAGAGTCATAGATCAACTTCCTTTCATAATTTTTCCCACCTGTGTATCAGTTGATTGAACCATACGGCAAGTGATGACTTTTTCTAAGGATTTCTTCACTTGATAAATATTGAATATAACTTGCTCTTCATTAACCTCAGTGTCAATTTTCCTCCTTGGACATCAATCGAAGCTCTTCCTGTTGCCAAGAAAGGCCTACCGAGAATTAATGGTATTTTTATTTTTCTCCATGTCCAAAACCACAAAGTCCATTTGAAAGATGAACTTGTCTACCTTCACCAATACATTTTTAATGATACCTCTGGGTGTGTGATGAATCTATCAACTAATTGTTAAGTGATGATAGTTGGCTTCATTTCTCCAAGACCTAATTTCTCAAATACTAATAGGGACATTAAATTAATGCTAACTCCAAGGTCACATAATGCTTTATGAAAAGTAGAAGTGTCAATTGTGCAATGAATAATGAAGCTAGCCGAATCTTTTAATTTTCGAGAGAGATTCTTTTAAAGAATTACACTGCATTCCTCTGTCAATTTGATTGTCTCATACTTCTCCATCTTTCTCCTCTATGACATCACTTCCTTCAAGAATTTGGCATAATTTGGCATTTGTGCCAAAGCATCTGCAAAAGGAATGTTGGTGTGAATTTTCTTGAAGACTTCTAAGAATTTTGCAAATTGTTTATCAAACTTTTTCTTCAAAAATCTTTGTCGATATGGCAGTGGTAGCTTCAAGATTGGTGGATTATCTAGGAATGAGATTGAATTAGGTTTAGGAGCCTTCTTTGTTGTCTTTACCTCAACCTTGTGCTCTTTAACCAATATTTCTTCAACGTGATCTAAAGTAAGTGTATGAACCAAATCCTGTGTAGGCTTGCTCTCTCCAATCTCTATACCACCTCTGAATGTGATGGCATTGCAATGCTCCCTTAAATTTACCTCAGTGTCAGTAGGAAGTTTCCCTTTTTTCTTAGGAATTTATTACAATTGCTAGCTGACCAATAGGTACCTCTAGATATTTCACTCTGCCCCCTCATCTTGGTTACATGAGTTTCAATGTTGTCTAATTTTGACTCATCTTTGTTGAACCTTACCCTAGTATCTAAAATAAAAGTTTCCAAAATGTCATACAACTATGGCTTTCCTTTAAAATCCTGATTATTGAACTCGGGATCAGGTTGCAAAACGTTTGCATTGTTACCATTAGAGAGGTTCTCATGATTTTGCTGCCCTGGATGGTAGTGGTTTGTTGAATAGTTTCATCTTTGGTTGAAATTTCTGCTGCTCACATACTGGACTTACTTATTTTCCATCTTAGACTCTTAGTGCGATATAGAAGCAGCCATAATATATGCTATCTTATGTTGAGTCCACTGTGGCGTTAAAGAAGCTATTTGGGTTGTGAGTGTGACATCTGAGCTAGAAAAGCTGTAATGGGATCCACCTCATAAAGACGAGCAACTTTCTATGCATTTGAATGCTCACTTGGCCATTGATAGCTATTGGTGGCTATTTCATCCAATAGTGAGTAGGAAGCATCTGAAGTCTTAGACATCAAAACACCCTTGCTGCAGCATCTAATACTGTCCATATCTGATCATTCAACCCATTGTATAAGATCTCTATTTGTATCCAATTCTAATAATCATGCTGAGGGCATCTTCTAAGTAGATCTATGAATCTGTCCCAAGCCTCACAGAATGTTAATAATCAGTCATTTTGGCCATTTGTTTTAGTGGCATTAGTTACCTCATCACGTTTGTCTTGGTTAAGGTAATTAGTCCACTAGCCTTTTAATTGTCCTGTAAGACCAATTAAAATATTTTTGAAATGAAAGTAGGGCTTCCAATGAAATGCTTGATAATATAGAACAAGAATGTTAATAATCAGTCATTTTGACCATTTGTTTTAGTGGCGTTAGTTACCTCATCACGTTCGTCTTGGTTAAGGTAATTAGTCCACTAGCCTTTTAATTGTCCTGTAAGACCAATTAAAATATTTTTGAAAATGAATTCTTTAGTAAAATCTCGATAGAGATAAGTAGAGTTGCACGTGGCAATATTTTCAGCAACGTGAATAATTTGATATTTGATCATTCCATCAATATTCCAGTCAATAATCTCATCTCCATTATAGGAGATTTGAGATTTCTTTTTTTCCTCATATTCCATATCAGGAAACGAAGCCCTTGAATAATAATTAGTGATTTCTGAATTTTGACCTTTTAATTGATTAACTTGATAAAATTGTTCTTCTTGAAATTGACTTTCTAGTCCTTCAGTATAATAAACTATATTAACATTCTTTAATGTAGTTACTTTAGAAAGTTATTGTGATAGTTCTTCTAAAACAATTGATTCTATAGAGAGTTTTATATTTAATTGTTTTCCAAATCCTAGTTCATAGGT
>CAIGRB010090199.1:14154-36340 GCA_903798255.1 Fraxinus quadrangulata | reverse complement strand
TTTTTTTTTTTTTTTTTTTTTTTTTATCATCTTGATTCTATGTTTGATTTGATTTTTGTTAGTTTACTTTTCATTGAGTGTAACAAAATGTTTGTATAATTATTTTGAGCTTGATTGTTTATAATGTCTTTAACTTTGACTATAGAACCAGAATCTTGAAGTCTATCAATAATTTTCTTGAGAGGGGAAGCAATAACATCGTTATTTCCATGAGAAATAAGATTTCTGTCATGGGAGGATGCTGATTTAAAGGTTTATCCATTTGTAGTATTCCATTTTTTCTTGTTTGTATGAGTCATGTTGATAGATTTGAGTATTTGTTTTCCAAAAACTCTTATTTCAGCCAATTGAAAGAAATTTAAATCTTCTCAGTAAAAATAAAATTCTTCCTAAAAGGATGATAATTCTTCCTTTGAAAACATCTCTTTAGATTTTTTCTTAAGGCTTTTACTTAAGGTGTATGATCTGTTTTGAACTCCTTTTTTCTATCTGTGGAGGTAGAAATAATATTTAATTATTTTCCTAAATTCTCATGTGGAAGAGGAGGTTGCATATAAGAAGTTGGAGACTCGGCTCTTTTTAAGTCAGACTCTTCATATTGGGGTTTTGGAATACTTGGGTTAAAATGAACTCCTTTTAATTTTTCTGAAGAGGTCGAATATCGTGAGTGTTGCTAATGAAATCTTTCAAAGAGAGGATTAGTTCTAGTTCTAAAAGAAGTAGAATGCCTTGAACTAGAAGGAGCTTCATCAAATATCATCCTAATATTTTCATCAGAAAAATTTATTATTTGATGAGGAACATCCCTCAAACTTTCATCAAATTCATAGCAACAAAGTTTATATCATGTATTGATAGCAAAAAATACAAGATCAAAAGTGGATGCCTACCCCGGATAATTAAAAATAAAAGATAGGTACAACCTTTAATCTTGAATCTCTTAAAAAATCTCGAATGTTCTCTTTCTCTTCAAAATAATTCAAAATTTCTAAGAATTTCTTGTAATTTTTCTCCTAAAAGTTTGATGTTTGTATGTATGGAATACCCCCTCTATGATTTTCTATTGTGTTGTATGCAATCTTCCCATTTTGTTAGACTTGAATTTGCTCTTTATGTAGGTTTGGATTCCCTTGAAAGTTATGTCATTCAAATACCTAAATTGTCCTCGAATTTAGGATTTAAATATTGGAGTTCCAAACATCATAGATGTCTAAGGTGGCTGTAGCAAGCATTTATGCTGCCAACCGTGGCCAAAAGGAACCAAATGTCCCAAAATTCGATACAGTTGCTACCACAATAAGGTAAAATAGCGGCTTCTGTTTACTTATTCTCGAATTCCTTGATTCTTGCCTCAAATTGAGGCCCAATCATGCTACATTTTTTGTTAGAATTTGGGAATGACCTGAATTTCTTGTTGAAATAATTAAAAAATTCTAATTGAAAAGCATATCAAGAAGAATTTAGTTTTGAATGCTATTGGAGTCTTATATCAAGTTGAAGTTCTATTTTGGAAGCCCATTGCAGTTAGAAAATGGTATTGGACTTAAAGAAGAGTTTGGGATGAAAAAAGAAACTTGGAACGAAAAAAAAAAAAGGAAAAGGGAGCAGAACGCCAACGCCCCTGCCTGAATTTTAGCCCCAGGCACCGAGGCGTCCAACGAGGGCGGAGCTACCCGTGGCGCACGGAGTTTGCACCGTGATTTTCACATTATTCTTTCCTTTTTCGTTTTGAACTCAATTTTTTGGTATCCTATTCATCAACAACTCTACTAAGAGGATTTGGACGTCCCTTACATGTTCCTTATAAATATTAAGCTCTTTTATACAATTTTATATTGTAAGAAAAATGATTAATAGCTTTAGGATCATTTTAATATTTTTCCTTCTTCATTATTTTTGTGGTGCGATGAAATTTCCTAATTCCTCTGCCATATTTTCTTATTTTCTTTTATTTTTTTTTTGTGATCAAATACTTCATTACTGTACAATATAACTTCATTATCTCAATCTGGTGGTTGATTTTATATCAAGTGGTATCGAACAATACGTGATCCTTAAATTCCCAACAATTGATATCAGAGACTCTGGGCATAATTGACACAATAAGTGGTATCAGATACTAGGTTCAACGATTCCGTAGAGCGCAGTGTTTGATTTTTTCGAGGTTTCTGTTCGTCATGGCTTCTATGAAGTACGACATTTCGCTTTTGGATTCAAACTAGATTTTTAGATGCGTATAGTACTCGTACAGCAGGATTTGGATGATGCGTTGCTGAAAATTGACAAGATGCCCGCCACTTTAACCGCGGAGGAGAAATTACGGAATGATAAGAAAGCAATTTCTCACATTCATCTTCATCTATCGAATATCATTCTTCAAGACGTTTTGAAGGAGGGTTCTGTAGCTGCTTTATGGTTGAAGTTGGAGCGATTGTGCATGACTAAAAGTCTGACAAGCAAATTGCATCACAAGCAGTGTTTATACTCTCATCGAATGGCAGAATAAGGAATATTGGAAGATCACATGCCTGTATTTAAAGAGATCGTTCCTGATTTAAAAATTTTAGAAGTAAAGTATGATGATGAAGATTTGGCCTTGATCATATTGCACTCGTTGTTCGTTTCGTTTTCTTTATTTAGAAACACGATCTTGTATAATCATGATACTCTCATCATAAAACAGGTGCATGATGCTATGTTTTCAAAAGAGAATATGAAACATCTAGTTTCTGAGGCCAGAGATGAAGAATGTCTAGTTGCTTGTGGTGATTCTGAAAGGGGCAGATCAAAGTCCAAGTTTAGTAATCAGACTTCTACAAGAAGATGGGGCACATTAAGAATGAATGCTACAAATTACAAAATAAAGAAAGTTTGGCTGCAATTTGATATGGGAAGCAATCAGAGACTTCAGGTGGAGCAGACTCGTAGAGAACATTGTAAATAAGGGAGATTTCTTGACTATTTCTGACATCGAGTCTAAATTAGAGGAGGATTTGATTCTGGATTAAGCGTATGTGTTTCATATGTATCCTAATAAGGACTTGTTTACTATATATGAAATCGTTTTCAAATGTGTCGTGGTTATGGAAAACAATACACCTTGTTGAGTTGTTGAAATGGCACGGTCAGATTAAAATTATTGGATGAGACAGTTAGAACACTTGACTAGGTTTGACATGTTCCGGATTTGAAGAAGAATCTCATCTCATTGTCTATCCTTAATTCAAAGAGTTATGAGTTCTTTGATAGATGTGGAGTTTTGAAAGTTTATAAGGGTGTCCAGTTGTATTGGAGGGACAGAAAATGTCTCGGTTATACATTTTACAAGGTCGTGCAGAATCTAGAAGATTCAATCAGCACAAGTTCAGTACTTTGGTGCACATTCAGTTTGGTACAATACCTTTAGGAGCTCGTAAATGGTCGAATTTGAAGAATACTGCTCAGTTGAGTTCAGGAGATATGGATGCATCCACTTTGCAACCATCACCTGCGGTGCCATTGTATTCAATTGCTGTGGATGGGCCCAATGGGAAAAATTATGAGGATGCTAATTTTGTTGAGTTTGCTTTCAGCGTAGTAGAAGGTGTACAATCTAACAAGAAGCCTTCTTTAAAAACATTTAGGTTTGATTCTACTTTAGGGTGTGTTACAGCCCAATTTGGTAAATTTTAAAATCATTATGATTTTTTGAGAATTTAAGATAATTTTGCAGAGTAGTGCTTGGATTCAATGGAAAAGGCAGAGTATTTTGTGTTTAGTTGGAGAAATCAGTTTTAGTAATTGTTGAAGAGTTAGTTCATTCCTTGCAGATCGATTTTCTTCTCTAGGTGGAGAAAATGTTGGAGTTTTGTTCGTTACAGTGAAATTCGTGTCAATATGGAGATTGATAGAATTTAGGCGTGACCCAAATTCCTTGTTGAAAAATTGATGAATTCTAATTGAAGTGCACGTCAAGAATAATTTAATTTGAAATGCTATTGAAATCATATGTCAAGTTGAAGTTCTATTTTGGAAACCCATTGGAAATTAGATATTGGTATTAAATTTGAAGAAAGTTCGGGATGAAGAAAATAATTTGGAACAAAAAAAAAAGGGAAAAGTGGGCAAAACGGCCGGCAATGGGACGCCGCGGTACGCGGTGCCGCAGCCTGAATTGTGGCGCCACGTGTCTATTTCGAGATTTTTGTGTTATTTTCTCCTTTTTCGTTTTGAACTTGATTTTTTGACATCATACTTCATCAATTCTATTATGAGGGTTTAGACGTCTCCTACACGTTCCCTATAAATATTAGGTTCTTCTATACAATTTTATAGTGCGAGAAAAACGATTACTAGCTTTAGGATCATTGTAATATTTCAATATACATGTCAAGCACTTGAATGTATTTTTACTTTTTTTTAACTTTTCAACTATGAAATTGCAAGGTAGTCCCTCAACTTTTTGCTTTATCAATTTCGGACATCTAATTTCCATCTAGTCAATTTTGGTCCTCAAACTTTTTAACATGTCCAAGTTGTTCCATTAACTCTTATTTTCTCTCGTTTTAGTCTTTCAAGTGTCGAGTTCATCCGTTCTGATTCCCAAAGTTAGTATCAATTTGCTCCGTAAAGTTTAAGAAATCTTCTATTGTCTTTAAACTTTATCCAATTGAGTCCCTATACTTTTCACCACTAGTGCAAGTCCATCATTTGGTCCAAAATAAACTTCAAATCACTTTCTTTTTACTCAATTCACCTCCAAATTGGTATTTTTACCTATAAAATGAATACATAAATTCAATTAGTTTGATATCTATTCAAATAATCGACATCAAAAAAGTTCAAAATCCTAACAACCATGCAAAACACACTTATCAACAATTCCAACCTAACACTTGTACTAATCTTGAGCGAAACTATCTAGTGAACTACTCTTGAACACATAAAAAGGAAAAACACAAGGACTCCCTTTGTTCAATAACTTGCCACAAAGATTTAATATTCAAACTAAGCAAGCATTTTTGTGGCCAATTGCGGCCAATAGGGACCAAAGGTCCCAAAATTTGGCCTAACCGTGGCTTTAAAATGAAAAATGGCGTTCGTACTATACTTACTCCCCAATTCCTTAATTATGTCCCTCGAAATAAGGCCTAATCATGCCATCTTTTGAATGTTGACTCTCATGTCAAACTTGGTTTTATTATAATTTTTTTATCTGCCAACTTTAAAATTGCACAACAGACCTCAAAGCTTTTTGCTTTATCAATTTAAATCCTCCAACTATCCATCTCGTCAATTTTGGTCCTCTAACTTGTAAACATCTCGAAGTTTTTCCTTCACCTTTGAATTTATTTGCTCAAGTCCTCAACTTTTGATTTCATCCATTTTGGCCTTCAAACTTTACAAAGTGTTCAATTTGTCCCGAAAAATTATAAAATATTCCAATTGGCTTCCCTTTTTTTTTTTCCAATTGAGTCCCAATACTTTCTAGCACTTGTGCAATTCCATCATTTTGTCAAAATTGAACTCCAAATCACTTTATTTTGCTCAATTCACCTACAAGCCAATATTTTTACCCTAAAAGCAATATTTGCACTAAATTAAATAGGAATTCACTCAAATAATCAACATCAAACAAGTTTGAGCCTAGATAAATATGTAAAATACTCGTATCAGAAACTGTTATGTCAAATATTTCTAAGAGTAGGTGATTATTGTTTTTGTTGATCATTCCTCATGGGGTATTGAGTGATGACCTGTGATTGAATTTACCTCGTGATAGTTATTTATGCAAATATTTGCAAGTGTACGGATCGTTGACAAAGAAAAATATAATGAGTAAATAATATCGTCTCACGAGAAATTAGCTTTAAATTGAAATCTATCAATTCTTTATCAATTTCAAATGTAACTAACAAATGAGACAATTTTGTTTATATCTACACTATCCTACTAGTTATCTAATAATATTTTTAACTAAATATATGAATAAAGATGTTGGAATTCCGAATTCACCTATTATTATCTTTTTTTTTTCAATTTTCGACCTATATAATTTAGCATGATTTGTGTACATATCACAATTGATAATCCAATTTCATTTAAATCTCTCTCTAATTAAGTTAAATCAATTTTAAGCACGACATTGTCATATTCCTAGTTCAAATTCATATACAAAACAACGTATTTAATTATACGATTGTCTATATAATTGCACACGATATACATGTCATTTGTAACATCTATTATCCATGTGTTGAAATTGTAAAGTTCTAACTTATTGTGAACCTCTCAGTAATACAACAAATAATTAATTATCAATTGGTGATCTAGCAATTAAATAATTCAACCATTCATACAACATCAATCAAGAACACAAATTAACTAAACTACTTGGCATTTGAATTAAAAAAATCAAGTAATAAGGTTCATCTTATCCAACACAAAGAAAATCTAACTAACATGATTCTAATGATAAAACAACAAGAAGAATGGAAAAAGTATCACCCGAAATTTATAAATACAAAAAAGAAATGTGAAATCTAACTCTTGTCCTTAATCTTCAATCCCAATATTTGATTCTTCTATTTCTTGATGTTTCTTGATTCAATCCATTGCCAGATTTGTTCTCCTATCCAACTTATTGTGAATTATCCCCTCGTTCTTGAATAATTTATGATTTGAGAGTATAACGTATAGCTCTTGTCCAAGTAGGGTTTTGATCATAGAAAAAAACTGCCCCTAGTCAAAAAAAATTTACGATGCGATGGCTTGGTTCATCTATTTGCCATCACATAGTATATGGAATTTCGTCTTGGGATTGCCAAAATGAGGCTTTGCAATTGTAAGGCACTTGTACAATACTATTGCATGATTTTATCAGTGATCAGCTCTCGATATTTTTGTCATATCTTTATCTCAATATCCGATTACGAAAATTCAAATTTAGTTGGAAGGCAAATCCAAAGGGCTACAATTATTTTATAAATGTCATTTTTCTAATTTGAGCATTTACTATGCAACAAATGGATCTCAAACTGATACTGAAATTTTGGAACATAGGTTGCGCGACTGAAAATTGATTTATGAAAGCACTTTGACTATATTTTACTCATTTGAATTCTAATTGCATCAAATTTACTCTATGTAATCTTTAGTTGTCGTTTTATTATCAGAATCAAATGTTGAATATTTTCAAATTGGTCCCCAAATTTTTTAATTTTCGTCCATTTTAGCCAATTTCATTCATTTCTTTTAATTTCACTCCAATCATTGAGTTTACCTGACAAATGACAAATTTATAAGATTAGGCTACAATTTATCAAAAGTAATACAAAATATCATAATTTATTGGTCTAGATAAGAACAAATTATTTAGTCCTAACAGTTTAAAAACTGCTAGTCTGTCGTTAGATTGATTTTCTTTCTTATTTCAAGATTATATCAAATATTAAGGTTTGCATTTCATTCCAGTAATATATGTCACTATCCATTGTTAGTCACTAACTACAACTTCCATATCACCTCTTTCGTGGGGATCAAGTGCAAAAACATCAAAAGCATGTCGAATCTCAAGTTCTGACGTCTGAAACCTCATTCTACCTCTTCTAATTTTAAATCATGACGATCATTGTGATTGCAGAATCTGAGGAAGCATTAATCTATGACCATGAGGATGAGGTCAAAAAAATTAGCATCATCACACTTCTCAAAAAATATTCCTAATCTGTTGGGTCAAAAAGGAAGATGAAGATCTCCAGATTTGTTCTTGATGAATATGGGTAGTTATATTAGATTGAAGTATTCTCAATTTCCATGATTTTCTTTCTATGTAGTCTAATCCCCTTCGACTACTGTTACTAAACATACGGAGAAAGTTTAATAGAATTGGAATTTGAGAGAATCTGTCTTGGTGTGTGTGTGTGTGTGTGTGTGTATAGATGTTTATATTATGGTGCCCTGATCTCTGAGCCTTGTGTTTCCAGGAGATGTTTATCTATAGCTAATGAATACGTGAAATTATACATTAGGGAGGTAAATAAACAGAAAGATTTGTTGAAACTTTAAATTTTATAAAACTACAAAACCTAATTTCTTAATTGTCAAGATCCTCCATGTCAAATTATCAAGAAAATTAATAATACGGAACATACCTTAATTCTTTGGGAATAATTCTTTAATAATGGATCTTGATTCCGGATCTTGAATTTTGATTATTGGCTCTTTTAGTTCTTGATCTTGATTTTATTTGCTTCTTGTTCTATAACTTTGATTGTCTTGTTCTTCAATTTCATTGCTCCAATCTTTTTTCTTAATTTCTTGATTGCATCTAAATTCTTGATTGTGGGTTTCTTGATCTTCATTTTCAATATGTTTTTTCTATTAACTTTTGTGTTGATAGGATGACACAAAGAATGAAAATTACATATGAATTGGGAACCACAACCCTATTTATAGTTTCCATATATATTCGGCACATCGTTAAATACAACCCTAATGGATCTGATATCTACACATATAATCCGGCCCACAATTTATTTTGATTCCTTAAGCCCAACAATTTAATTCTTTATTAGATCACTTTAATTGGACTTAACTTTAACATAGCCTTACACACAATTAATTATATATATAGGCTCACATGACAAAATAATAAACCCAACAATCTCCCACTTGGGCCACATATGTTACCTGATAAATGTGTATAATCTTTTGGCGTCAAAATTTTTGCTATCATAACCAAAACATTTCCGAACAATCTCTTCCATTATTTATATCCATATAGGATCAAAGTGGTCTTTGTTACAAATATCATAACTAAACCCTTAATGGTCACATATATCAACACAATCAAATGACATAGATCAAGTGTGGATGTGTAGCGTGGAAATTATATGCAATGTGGTCCAAACATGCATATTTCCAACTGGTCCCACATCATTCTTTAATGAGATCAATCATAAATTTTATCAGAGTAGAACTAAACTGAATACTTTATTTCTGAAATAAACCGAATATCCATAGATAAAAAAATGTGTCTAAAATAGGCAACATATGAATACAAACTCACACTAAACTAACATATCATCAAAAGATGCAATACCTCTATGAGTATTATGCTCATGAAAGATCTTAGGTGGTAGTCATTTAGTAAATGGATTCATGATTGTGAAGTTTGTCCTAATATACTTTATAGAATCCTAACAACTCTGAATTCTTTCCTTAATAATTATGAATTTAATATCTATAAACTTTGACATCATCATGCTCATGTTGGAATACAAGATTGTTATTGCCACATGATAACTAAAGCGGTCTTTCAAATCATCCAAAATATACAGCTTAGTGACAATATTTTGCAGTCATATTCCATAATCAGAATCAGAATATCCAATGATCTCTAATTGGTCTGATTTTTTTTAATGTAATCATATAATCCTTAGTTTTCTATATGTACCGAATAACCTAATGGCTACTTTTCAAATTTCCATCCCAGAGTTAATTAAATATGTGTCTAGCATTCTAACAATGAATGCTATATGCAAATGTGTGCAAACATAAGTATACATTAACTTCTCAACTGCTAAAGCATAAAGAATTTTCTATATTTTCTTTTATTTAAGTTTATCCTTGGGGTAGTAATTGAGACTAAACTCGTCTTCCTTAACAGTAGGGGTATCAACTGGTTTACGTACCTATATCCCAAATCTCTTAAGTATCTTATCGATAAAACTCTTTTGTGTTAATCTAAAAATACACCGAGAGCAATTCTTGTGTATCTATATTCTTAATACAAAAGAGGACTCACCAATATTTCTCATTTCTAAATTCCATGACAATATTATATTGATTTCATGCAATAAGTTTATATCATTGCAAGCAAGAAGTATGTCATCGACATACAATACTGAAAAATATGCTTACTCTTACTGAACTTGTGATATATACAATAATCAACTGAATTCATATCAAATCTAAATGAGATAATTATTTGTTGACATTTGTGATACCATTATGGAAAATCAGCTTAAGCTCATAGATGAATTTCTTTAATTTGTAAACCATCTGACGTAACTTAAGATCAAAATGCATTACAAATGTCATAATAGTTCTACAAGAGTCTTTTATAATAATCGGAGAAAAAAGTCTCTTTTATGTCAACGTCTTCCTTTTGAGTAAAGTCATTTGCAACAAAATGAGCCTCATATCTTTTCATATCATCCTTCGAATCCCTTTTGATTTTAAATATCCAGTTATAATGGGCTTCACACCTTCAGGCAATGGAATGAGTTCCAAAACGTCATTGTTACTTATGAACTTTATCTCTTTATGCATGGTATCAATACACTCTTTAGAATTATTCCTTTGTATGGTTTATTGAAAGTTGATTGATCAGTTATTCTTCTATCAATCCATGTTATCCTTATTTTTTTAGAGAAATACTATAAAGTTATCTGGAATTGTCTTTCTCTCTTTTAAAGTGGATTTCGTTAATAAGATTTGTTTTTGAGGTTGTTAAGTTTGTTTTTTGGAACAATCTCTTGATTGTATATAGGGAATTTTGTAATATTGTCTTAACCCGAAATTATTTCTTGAACAAGATCTAGCGCAAGAATTTATCCCTAGTCTTGATCATTGACAATTGCAACAAAATAAATATATACATATTCTTCTTTCAAAATAAAATCCTTAACCTTATAACCTTATCTCCCTCCGCAAACTCTATATCCTCAAGGAATCAAACTTTTTCCATTTCGAAAATTGACCTAATAGTGAAATCTTTTTAAAAATTTGTAACCCCTTAACAATTGCTTTACTTGGAACTTTATTGAGAATTTAAGTTACAGTGTTTAGTGCTTCTACCTAGAGAGATTATGATGTACTGTGGGGACAATTCCACATTTCTCTAGGAATTTAGCAAAAGGTCTTGGACGTTGTTCTCCTAATCCGTCATATCTATCATAGTATTCACAACTATGGTAAAATCTGACTTGTTATATTCTTTTGTTGAGTTGATTGTCAACATTAACCTTGTATGCATTGAACATGTCCAGTATTTGGGATTTCTTATAGATGAGATATAAGTAGTCATAGTGCGAAAAATTCTTCTATGAACATACTAAATTTGTTGACCATTTCAAGAAGTCGAAGTGAATGGCCCATAGATATCCGTATGAATTAGTTATAAGACATCTGAAATCCTGTTGACACATAATCTCCTTATATTTGTTTGTTTTCCCTTAATGTAATTAACATAAACACTTGAACAATTAAGATAATCAAGAATTCTTTCTAACACAAGATTTTTCATTATCTTTTGAGAGATGTTATCTAATCGCTTGTGTCATGATGAAGTAAAATTCTCATTGGTTGATTTATATTTAATCTCATGTGAATTCACATGCAATATTTCTTTATAAGAGGCAACCATGTTAAGCAGATATAGGTTATCGTAATCGGATAAAAAATTGGTACCCACAATATTTGAATTAAAAAAAAAAGATCAAACTGACTATTTTTAATTGAACAAGAGTCACCTAATTTGTCCAATATAAAAATAGAAATCAAATTTCGTCTAAAAGACGATAATGAAAATACATTTTTCATATTCAAATAATAACCAGTCTTTAATAATAACCTAAAAGTCATTATAGTCTCAACTTTAATTGATTTTTCATTACCCCACATCGATGAATCTTTCAACATCAATTGACTTTGATAGTTGAGGCAACCCCGAGAACAAACTTATGTAAGTAGTGGTATCGAAATTTATCCACCAAGTATGTCTAAGTATTGAAACCAAATTAACCTTAAAACGAACCAAAGTGTGAAGTGTACTTTTCTTTATAGCGTGGTATTTAATACTCTCTTTTTATGTGTTCCAGATTTTCACAAAAGTAACAGCCAGATGATTGATCATTTTCAGGCTTTTGCTTTTTTTTTTTTTTACCGAATATCCATAGATAAAAAAATGTGTCTAAAACAAGCAACATATGAATACAAACTCCCACTAAACTAATATATCATCAAAAGATGCAACACCTATATGTGTATTATGCTCATGAACGATCTGAGATAGTAGCCATTTAGTAAATGGATTCGTGATTATGAAGTTTATCCTAATATACTTTATAGAATCCTAACAACTCTGAATTCTTACCTTAACAATTATGAATTTAATATCTATAAACTTTGACATCATCATGCTCATGTTGGAATACAAGATTGTTATTGCCACATGATAACTAAAGCGGTCTTTCAAATCATCCAAAATATACAGCTTAGTGACAATATTTTGCAGTCATATTCCATAATCAGAATCAGAATATCCAATTATCTCTAATTGGTCTGATGTAATCCTTAGTTTTCTATATATACCGAATAACCTAATGACTATTTTCCAAATTTCCATCACAGAGTTATTTAAATATGTGTCTAGCATTCTAACAATTAATGCTATATGCAAATGTGTGCAAACCTAAGTATACATTAACTTCTCAACTACTAAAGCATAAGGAATTTTCTATATTTTCTTTTATTTAAGATTATTCTTAGGGTAGTAATTGAGACTAAACTCGTCTCCTTTAACAGTAGGGGTATCAACTGGTTTACGTACCTATATCCCAAATCTCTTAAGTATCTTATCGATAAAACTCTTTTGTGATAATCTAAAAATGCACCGAGAGCGATTCTTGTGTATCTATATTCTTAATATAAAAGAGGACTCACCAATATTTCTCATTTTTAAATTCCATGACAATATTCTATTGATTTCATGCAATAAGTTTATATCATTACAAGTAAGCAGTATGTCATCGACATACAATACCAAAAAATATGCTTACTCTTACTGAACTTGTGATATACACAATAATCAACTGAATTCATATCAAATCTAAATGAGATAATTATTTGTTGACATTTGTGATACCATTATGGGAAACCAGCTTAAGCTCATAGATGAATTTCTTTAATTTGTAAAGCATATGACGTAACTTAAGATCAAAATATGTTACAAATGTCATAATAGTTCTACAAGAGTCTTTTATAATAATCGGAGAAAAAAGTCTCTTTAATGTCAACGCTTTCCTTTTGAGTAAAGTCATTTGCAACAAAATGAGCCTCATATCTTTTCACATCACCCTTTGAATCCCTTTTGATTTTAAATATCCACTTACAATGGGCTTCACACCTTCAGGCAATGGAATGAGTTCCAAAACGTCATTTTACTTATGAACTTTATCTCTTTATGCATAGTATCAATACACTCTTTAGAATTATTCCTTTGTATGGCTTGATGAAAGTTGATTGATCAGTTCTTCTTCCATCAATCCACGTCATTCTTATTTTTTTAGAGAAATACTATAAAGTTATCTGGAATTGTCTTTCTCTCTTTTAAAGTGAATTTCGTTAATAAGATTTGTTTTTGAGGTTGTTAAGTTTGTTTTTTGGAACAATCTCTTGATTGTATATAGGGAATTTTATAAAATTCTCTTAACCCAAAATTATTTCTTTAACAAGATCTAGCGCAAGAATTTGTTCCTAGTCCTGATCATTGACAATTGCAACAGAATAAATATATACACATTCTTCTTTCAAAATAAAATCATTAACCTTATAACCTTATCCCCCTCTACAAACTCTATATACTCAAGAAATCGAACTTTTTCCATTTCGAAAATTGACCTAATAGTGGAATCTTTTTAAAAAATTTGTAACCCCTTAACAATTACTTTACTTGGAACTTTATTGAGAATTTAAGTTGCAGTATTTAGTACTTCTACTTAGAGAGATTATGATGTACTGTGGGGACGATTCCACATTTCTCTTGGAATTTAGCAAAAGGTCTTAGACATTGTTCTCCTAATTCGTCATATCTGTCATAGTATTCACAGCTATGGTAAGATCTGACTTGTTATATTCTTAGCCTTGTATGTCTTGAATATGTCCAGTGTTTGGAATTTCTTATAGATGAGATATAAGTAGCCATAGTGTGAAAAATTCTTCTATAAACATACTAAATTTGTTGACTATTCCAAGAACTCGAAGTGAATGGTCCACAGATATCCGTATTAAATATAATAAATTACTGTAGACCATTCAAAGAAGCCGAAGTGAATTTCATACAGATATCCGTATAAATTAGTTATAAGACATCTGAAATCCTGTTGACACATAATCTCCTTATATTTGTTTATTTTTCCCTAATGTAATTAACATGAACACTTGAACAATTAAGAGAATCAAGAATTCTTTCTGACACAAGATTTTTCATTATTTTTTGAGAGATGTTACCTAATCGCTTGTGTCATAACGAAGTAAAATTCTCATTGGTTAATTTATATTTCATGTGAATTCACATGCAAGATTTCTTTATAAGAGGCAACCATGTTAAGCAGATAGGTTATCGTAATCGGATAAAAAACTGGTACCCACAATATTTGAATTTAAAAAAAGATCAAACTGACTATTTTCAATTGAACAAGAGTAATCTAATTTGTCCAATATAGAAATAGAAATCAAATTTCGTCTAAAAGACGATAATGAAAATACATTTTTCATATTCAAATAATAACTAGTCTTTAATAATAACCTAAAAGTCATTATAGTCTCAACTTTAATTGATTTTTCATTACCCCACATCGATGAATCTTTCGATATCAATTGACTTTGATAGTTCAGGCAACCCCGAGAACAAACTTATTTAAGTAGTGGTATCGAAATTTATCCACCAAGTATGTCTAAGTATTAAAACTAAATTAACCTCAAAACGAACCAAAGTGTGAAGTGTATTTTTCTTTACACGCGTAGCGTGGTATTTAATACACTCTCTTTTTATGTGTTCCAAATTTTCACAAAAATAATAGCCAGATGATTGATCATTTTCAGGCTTTTACTGTTTTTTTTTTAACTGAACCAGATACAACTTTCTTATTCTTTAACTTGTTCTTAGATGTACTTGCAAAATGAGTACTTCCAGTTCTCTCTTGTTATAGACTTTCTTCTTCTTACACATAACATAATGATCTTATTAAGAATTGAATTGATTATGGTAGATATTGCAGAAGTGGATGGATTAACTGAATAGAGAACTTAAACTAAATAGCATGTTCAAGAAGAAATCTTTATTGGACAATCAATAATTTCAAATAATGGTGAACCCCATCACAAAAGACTAAACACAATATTGATATTTAGTATTTTGACAGAAATACCAACTCGTAAGAGACACTCTTGGTGTAATAATTAAATATTGACAATAAATTTGGTCAGACATCAAGTCTATCTTTGATCGACTCAATGTTCACATAATGAAAAATTTTACAATTGTCATATATTTATCACCACAAGTGTGTAAATAATTTGGTCAAATATTAACCTTCCTTTGGGCCAATCAATAACTGCATGAATTACGTACACATGTTTCTAAGTTCTAACATTCCAAATAAATTAATTTAGGCAAGAGAGGTAACTTTGGTAACATGTTGTTTTAACTAATTTATTTTAGAAAATTAGAAATTCGAAATAAACTGAAGTACCAAATTTTAAATTGATTGCCCCCTTAAATATTTAATTTTTATTTATATATTTATTTTCCATTCTTTTGTTTTAAAAAAAAACAAATAAATAAATAAATGAACATCGATGCAGCGCTTGCAGCGTAAAAAAAAATTGACTATTTCACTTATAAATAAGAAAAAGTTATACCATCAAAATTTAAAAGTGTCAAAACTTTAGATCACAGCCATCGCCACGCAAAAGATGTGGTCAACTCCCATCTTTAAAAAATATTGATCAAAAAGTAAATTCGATTTGCACGTAGAGGGCGTGTTGAAGAGAAGATTATAATTGACTACATAGTAACGTAAAAATGCAGAATCCATGAGATTGAACCTGCATATTCAGGAGAAATATTCTATCCTTTGGCGAGTTAAATCTTCACCTCTTCAAAATCAATCTCGTTTACCTTGCAAAAGATAAGAATTTCAGGAGAAGGCTTGGACATCCGATCCACATTCAATTTCAGGGACATTTTTCTCTCACTTTTCCACACAAAAACACAGTGATTGTGGCTGATGGATTACCCTCTCTGCATTTATTTATTTATTTCATCAAGAAACTCCAAAAAATTCTTAATTAAAATTCCGAAAAAATAAAAAAATCTGAATTTTTAAAATTTAGAGCTAAAATTCACATCCCAAAATTTAATATATCAATTTCAACTATCAAATTCTTCCTTAAATCTTAATGGTTTAACACGGAGTTGGCTTTGATACCATTTGTTGAAACTTTAAGAAACTTTAAACTTTAGAAAACTAGAAAACTTAATTACTTAATTGTCAAAATCCTCCATGTCAAATTATCACGAAAATTAATAATGTGGAACATACATTAATTCATTGGGAATAATTATTTAATAATGGATCTTGATTCTGGATCTTGAATCTTGATTATTGGCTCTTTTAGTTTTTGAGTTCTTGATCTTGATTTTTTTGCTTCTTCCTTCATAATCTTTATTATCTTGTTCTTCAATTTAATTGCTCAAATCTTTTTTTGTTGATTCTTGATTGTAATCTAGATTCTTAATTGTGGGTTTCTTGATCTTTCTCTTCAAATTTAATTTTAGCAGACAAAAGATTTTATCGGGGAAAAACTTACGCTACGTATTGTATTTGTCTCCAAATGGTTCGTAGGGAAAAACTTTACCCCACAAATTTCAAAAATTTGTCGTTTTTTACTTATCCCCTTGATGTTTGCCTCACAAATGTGTCTACAAAATTATTTCGTCTACAAAGACGTTTTCCCACAAATAAGAACCTTTCCCTACAAATAAATTTTGTAGGGAAAACATAAAATTCTTGTAGTGTCACTCGATGAAGATGGCACCATCTATTGTTTGTTCTTTCTTTTGACCTTCTTGTCAATCTTGGTGGGTGTGTCATGGTCACGCCTAATCAATTAGGTGCTCGTGGTTATATTCTTCAAAATATGGCTGCATCACATAGATACATGTATAAAATATAACGAATTTAATAGAATTTCCCACTTGTAAACATATGAGAACTAGGGTTTTCTATTCAAACAATTGTAAGAGAATTAATATAGAAATTAATTGACAGAATATATACTTTAATCCAAGAAAATAAACTTTATCTTTCCAATGACAGTTTGAGTTGTCACGAGCCCACCTTCGTTTCCAAAAAAAAAAAAATAATAATAATAATACATAAAGGCAGAAGTACGATCAGTTAAATACATTTATTTCAATTGTCTTCTTGGAAGTGTAAACTGTGATAAAATATTTAACTATTAATGACTAAATAGTAAATACTTCTCTCTTTTTCTTTGTGAACTTTTAACAAGCAAATGAATACTACACACACGCGCACGTATGTATGTATGTATCTGAGAAGTTGACTAAGAACTCAAGATTATTACGCGCGAAGAGTGGATCTAGGCAGCAAAACTACAGAAAATTCTCCCACGTTGAATCTACAATTACGTAGAAATTTTTGGTGGACGAATATTGGATTCCATAAGTAGGAAATATATCAGCTGATCATTGACCATCAGACTTAACTGACATTTAATATAATCTTATCCATCTATTCGTTTGATCAGGAAAATGTGGGTTTCAGTTTTTATATATAGCTATATTTCCAGTAGTTCAAAGTATCACTATTCAACAATTTGCAAACCATATTAATTTTCACAAAAACAAGAAGCATGCACGGGACATTATCTCGTTCTTACTTTTGATTAGACGAGATTAAATAGTATAGACCTATAAAATATTTTCTATTAAGAAATAAGAAAGCCCTTATTGTTAATACTCAGGTAGAAGATTTTAACAGAAAATAATGTAGAATCTGTGACGCGAGACACAATAGCAATTAGTCAGGTTGGTTTCAACAGATGATTCATAGGGAAGAACACAAAAGAAAGTGCCAAGAAAAATAAGAGAATTATTTATTATTTCATTCACCCCCTCGAAAACATCCCACAAGTCGAGCTATATAGCTAGAAAATCGTAATAATCGAAATCTTACCAAAAATAGCAAAATTACAATAGTCATAACAAAAGAAAATACGTAATAAAAGAAATAATATCCTAAAAAAATGGCTCCGATCGAGCTCATAATCTCTTTTAAAAAGGAACCTAAATATTACAAAAAAATGCAAAAAAAAACTAAAATTTCGGATTCGAAAGGGAAAACAATGGATTTTGCCCTCGAAATCGATGCGCACTGAGCTTTGTGAATTGGGTTCATGAGCGCGATTCTGATAACCGTAGCCAAAGTTATTGCTAAAATACCAAAATGTGTCCAAAAATACCCAAATTAGGAAAAGATTTCGATTACTTGCCATTTTTGCACTGATCTGCCAATTTATAGTACCTCAACGCCATCAATGAGCTATTAGACAACTCGATATCATCTAACTCGGATCCTTCTGCATCAGTAACCTCGAGTTGGAAAGAACTTGTCCTCGACTTCACATTAGTTTCATCAAAATCCACAAAACAAGGACTTAAGTGATTCACATTAACGACATCAAAAGTATTCTAATGGCTAGGGAGGTGTAGTCTATAAGCATTATCATTGAACTTCTGCAGGACCTCACAGGGTCCAATTTTCTGCTTCTTATACTATTATACTCTCCCAACAAGAAAATGATTAAGAGCTAATATCGCCCAAACGAAATCACCAACTTCAAAAAGTACTTAACGACGGTGACTATCAGCCTGACCTTGTACTTGCCATTACTCTCGTGAATGGCTAGCTTCACCTGTTCATGGATACCCCAAAGATACTATGTCATCTCATGAGTCTTGTGACTGAATTAAGTACCCCGGATGGATTCCGACCATAGACAATTTCAAATGGGTTCATTCCTGTGGTTCTATTCCTCGACCTGTTATAAACAAATTCTACTTGAGGTAATGCCAAATCCTACTGCTTCGATTTAGTTCCTGCCAGAAACCTCAAAAGGTTTCCCAAGCTCTGGTTTACCACATCGATCTGACCATTTGTCTGGGGTGGTAAGCACTGCTAAAATTCAACCGCGTCCCTTGCTTCTCCCATAAACTTCTCCAGAAATGACTCATGAACTTGTTGTTACGATTTAAAATTATTGATTGAGGAACACCATGTAAACATACAATTCTCTGAAGTAAAGATGGGCGATTCGGTTAGCATCCATTGTTTTATGGCAAGCTATAAAATGGGCCATCTTGGAAAACATGTGAACTACAACAAAAATAGAATCAAAGGCCCGTTGGGTACGAGTAGTCCCAATACAAAATCCATACTGACATCAAACCAAAGGGCTTCAAGTACTAGTAAAGGTGTGTAAAGACCCGCATTAGTAAGAACTCCTTTGGACTGCTAACACACATAACAACGCCTTACATAATGAGCCACGTCACTGCTCAATTTGGGTCGATAATAGTTAGAGGAGACCAAAGCCAATGTCTTATCTTACCCGAAATGATCCATGTTATAGAGTTCACTAATAATCTGTTGCCTTAGAGAACAAGCTGGAATTCACAATTGCAATCCACGAAACAAATAGCTATTATGTAAAATAAATTCATGTCGTTGATTGTCAGTTACCTCCCGAATTATCTTCCCAAAGGAAATGTATGCAGCATACATTTCAGGAAATGCCTCAAATCCTACTAGTCTGGTGCTTATGGTGATGATGAGTAATGTGGGACGACTTAATACATCTATGACACGATTCAGACTCCCAGCTTGGTGTCTTAGTGCAAATGTGAACTCCTGTAAGTACGCCACCCACTTGGCATGCCCTCTACTCAGTTTGTGTTGACCATCGATGTAGTTTAGGGCCTCATGATTAGTGATAACAATGAACTCCCTCTATATTAGGTAATGACGCTAATGCTTCAAGAACTGAACTGTGGCATAAAACTCGAGATCATAGGTGGAACAATTCTTCCTTGATCCTAATAGCTTCTCACTGAAAAAGGCTACTGGGCCTCCCTCCTAACTTAGAACACCACCAATGCCAACCTTAAATGCATCACAGTTTACCTCAAAAACCTTTTCGAAGTCTGGAATTGCCAAAACTAGATCCTCTGTCATCCTTTGCTTGACCAACTAAAAATTGGCATCTACCTCCTCAGACCACTAGAAATAACATCCTTTGAGTCATTATGTGGTTGGGGCAATCAAAGTGCTGAAGTTTCTGATGAACAGGGGTAGAAGGACTCTAATCCATTGAAACTTCTAACATCATCCAAGGTCTTTGGCTTGAGCCATTCCAAGATTGCATCTATTTTTTATTGATCTGCATAAACACCATCAGTAGACACAATGAAACCAAGAAAAGTTATAAAAGTGGCGAAGAAAAACACTTCTTCTGATTAATGAATAGGCATTATGTCCTCAGCATATCAAAAATAGCACGGAGGTGATCAAAGTGTAATGCCCANTGGTTGGGGCAATCAAAGTGCTGAAGTTTCTGATGAACAGGGGTAGAAGGACTCTAATCCATTGAAACTTCTAACATCATCCAAGGTCTTTGGCTTGAGCCATTCCAAGATTGCATCTATTTTTTATTGATCTGCATAAACACCATCAGTAGACACAATGAAACCAAGAAAAGTTATAAAAGTGGCGAAGAAAAACACTTCTTCTGATTAATGAATAGGCATTATGTCCTCAGCATATCAAAAATAGCACGGAGGTGATCAAAGTGTAATGCCCATGTCGGACTATAAATGAGGATGTCGTCAAAGTAGACTACTATGAACTTCTCCATGGAAGGCATTAAAACTTGATACATAAATCTCATAAAAGTGCTGGGTGCATTGGATAATCCAAAAGGTATGACCATCCACTCATACAACCCACGTTGTGTCTTAAATGCTATCTTTCATTCATCTCCAGGACTTATTCTGATTTGGTAATATCCACTTTTAAGGTCAATTTTTTGAAAGACCTTAGAACTAAACAGTTGATCTAATATATCATCCAGACGAGGAATTGGAAACGTGTACTTCACTTTAATCATGTTGATTAATCTGCTATCAACACACATACACTAAGAACCATCCTTCTTTGGCACCAGTAGAGTAGGAATTGTACATAGGCTCATACTATTGCGGATGTAGCTCCTCTCCAATAACTCTACCAGTTGTCGTTATAACTCTTCAGCTTCCTTGGGATTGAGGGGATACGCCGGTTGATTAGGCAAACTCGACCCCGGAACAAAGTCGATCTGATGTTGATTATCCCTCAGAGGCGGCAACCCTGGAGGAAAATCCTCTGGTATCAGCTCAGAGAACTCTGTTAGCAGCTACTGTAGAGAATAAACTACATCTTCACACTCAATCTTAACTAAAAACCTGGACATAGAAAGTAGGTTGGTATTATTGATTCAAACCTATCCATCCTATCATCTTGCGAATTGGTCTGATTATCATTCCTGCTGGAATTTGAGCCTTCCATGTCTGACATTCTCTCAATTTCTGCTTCACCAAGTTTACTCGGAATCACTCAATTGGCTTTTACCCTCTAATAATCTCCTCCCTCTGCCTTTTACCTCTCACTACTTTCACCAAGTGCTTTCAAAGACAACAATGAACTCATCAGATCAAACTTGTAACTTCATAAACTGGATATGTGGATGATTGTGACTCAAGAGGAGTATAGAAATTTTGGAATGACAATGGGAAGAACACAAGATAATTCAACTATAATTTTGATTCAAAGTGAATTAAAATAACAAATTAATGATCCGGAGTTGTAGAATGTTGATAGTAAATCAATCAAACAAACTCAATTTTTTTTGCTGTACGGATGAACATTACCGTACGTGAATTTTTTTTTCAGATGAACAGTAACCGCGATGAACATTAACTTTTTTTTCTTTTTCTTTTTTTTAATAAACACAAGATTATACTACCAACAAAGAAATTACGGATCTAAGAGTTGGAAACAAAGAATGACTCGAGAAAAAGAAGAAACTAAGGAAGAAAAATGGAAATTAAATGACTCAACAAAGAAAATAAAGGATATAACCTCAAGAAATTGGAGCCAAAACTCTGATACCAATTGATGCGAATCTCGTATCAATGGTGACTACGAAACCCACAACTAGATTAATGCGGAACGCCAATTAAACTCGGTTTTGGATTTGAATCCAACAAGGTGAACCAAAATACCCAACGATAACGACG
>CAIGRB010090175.1:46572-64129 GCA_903798255.1 Fraxinus quadrangulata | reverse complement strand
ACATTAAGATGAACTACAAACCAAACATTCCATTGTCATTAGATCTATGCTCAATCAAAGCCCATCCTGAAACTTTAGTTTCATTATGAGTTGATCCTTTTACAGTTTCCTATTTATGTCTCCCCTTTAAATTTCCTCAATTGTCAGTCATTTGACAAGTTCTAAACAATAAAGCATGCAATCCTTGCATATAGGTGGATAAAATAAAGAGATTGTGAGCATTTCATCTTTCAAGACTGAAGTTTTGTTGTCAAGAATCTAACTGCTAAAAGGTATATCCTTGAAAGAAAACAAAAAATACATCTTATAATATGCAAAGATGGAGAATCAAACGAATAGGCTGATATGCAGCTCACCAAGGAGCATTTCCATCGGCCAACTGCATCCTCATAATGTCAGCACCCCATCCCTTAACGGTAAGATCATCACTGCAAAATTAATTTGACTACATTACAAGTGTCTTCACAACAAACGTTCTTTGTCATGATTTAAAAAAATTTCTAAGACACTCTTTAACAATACCATTTATATATTAAATGTGAGTAAGCATTAAGGAGTGCTCTGCATACCTAGAGGAAACCATTTTGTCTCCATTGGCGCTAAAAGATAAAGCTCAGACTGTACATGTGTTCACTGAAAACACAGGAAACCATTTCTAAGAGAAAACACAGGAAACCATTTCTAAGAGACTTCGAAAATTAAGGAGAATCTCAATCAATTATTGAGCACAATCATACATTTAAAGCAATGTAAAAAATTTACAGGCTAGTGAAGCACAGTACATATGACCATGAAATGTCAACAAGCACCTGTCGGATTCACCTAAAGTTTGAACACAATGCCAATCATCATTGTCCCCATCCT
Source organism: Fraxinus quadrangulata (assembly GCA_903798255.1). NCBI lineage: Eukaryota > Viridiplantae > Streptophyta > Magnoliopsida > Lamiales > Oleaceae > Fraxinus > Fraxinus quadrangulata. The sequence goes on along the minus strand of CAIGRB010090175.1, from coordinate 63,265 downwards.
CTGCCCAGACCTACAAGAGTTGGACGTGTCTTATTTAGCAATACCTGATATGTTAACCTAAACGGCTGGTATATTAATTATAATGTAAGCGGCCTGACAAACTTGAATATCTTAAACACCGTGACAATATTCCTTTTCCTTTTTCTATACATACCTTAATAGTGTTGTCGTAACTACAAGAGAACAAAATATCCATAGAGGGATGCCACTGGATCATTTTAACATCTTGAGTATGTCCTTGCAACACTGAAATGCAGTCAAACTCATTATGGGGTAATACTTCCCATATCCACACTGATTTGTCTCGTCCACAAGTTGCAAGAAGTGAGCCAGATGCATTCCAAGACACACTTTTTAACTTCATTTTCATGACCCGATGTAAATATATTAGGACAATATGGAGTTGAGAATGTCCAACAACAAAGGAATAAATATTACAAATTGGATAACTCGACCGCATATAAATCCACGAGATGATATCAAGATATAAAATCAAATACAGTACCTCTAAGGTCGAAATGCTTCCAAAATCACCCCCAAGATTTTCCCAGATCGCAGTGGTGGCATCAAAACTTGCTGTCGCCAACAGTTTGCCCGAGGGCGACCAGGCACACTATCTAACAGTCCTAGTGTGCGTCTCATCCAAGACTGCCTGCAAAGCAGCACTGTTAGGGGTAAAAAAAAAAATTCAACCTCGCCCCTTTCCAACTACGTCCAACGCCTTTATAAAAGTCTATGATCTTCAATCCAGAACTTCAGGCAGTTTAAATCATTTAAGGCCTTAATTTGCAATTCATGTTGATCATAGAATAATCTTCTATTTTTATACTCAAGTTGACACGTCTCGATCTCGGCAGGTAAACAGAAGCTTGAATGAAGAGAAAATGAAACTTTTTTTTGCTGGAAAGAACCTGTGGCCTTCGAGTCGCTGAATTTCTCTCAGCTCGAATTTCTCATCGGCCAAGTTCATCGTTCTAAAAAGTAGTAATATATAACTTAGGGTTTTAGGTGAGGATTTTACGGGTGCTTAGACCCTCGAAGATACACGCGCCTCCGCCACTGGTGTTGGGGAAAATGCCGTGGACCCGTGCTAGCCTGTGCTACTTAGACGAGCAATCGGGAAGAAAGTGTCGTATTGCATTAGGTGGGGTTAAATATCAATTAAGCCCCTGAAGTCTTGGCATTCTTACTTTGACCCCCCTTATTTATGAACTATTGTCAATTTTCCTCTTTGGTAATGAAATTTGACATTTTTTATTAATTTATTTAGCCCCTATTTATACACATTCTTTTAAAATACATTATTTCCAAACTCATTTTCCATCACACATTCTTCAATAAAATAATAATTTTCATCACATCAATAATTTTTCCTTACTTTTTAATCATATATTTTCTATCATATTACTATTTAAAATACATTATTTCCTCAATAATATCCATCAAACACACATATTATGCCAAATGAGATGCATTTGACCTTCAAATCTGTACAACTCAACTGTCAACAATTCTCATATACTTATGTGTTGAGGAGAGATGGTTTAGCAACCATTTGCATAATCGAATATTGGAATATTAAGCTCCTCTCTAGTGACCTTTAATTTTAAAAAAATCATGTTTTAAATAGGATATTTTTGAAAAACGTGTGGTTAAAAAGTAAAAAAAAATAATTGAATTTACATATAGAATATTGTTTGAACGCGTTGTTGAAAATGAATATGAAAAATAAAATGTTTGAGAATTAACTAAACTAAGCCAAGTGTCCATAATTTAAATCTTAATTTCCTTTAGTTGATAACATTTAAGTTGATAATTCTGATCAAAGAACAAATAAAATGTTATTATTCCTAGATTGACCAATCGCAGATATGATGAAAATTGGAAGGTAGAAATTATTTTCAAAGGGATAGCCTTGGAGCTTACTGTGACCTAATAAATATTCTTTACATTGTTGCTGCTCTCGCAGAGCAAAGACACAGTAATTTCATCTCATCAAGCAAATCTGTTTTGTTCCCTGATCTCTGCATCAGTAATATAAGTATCTATGTACACAAATAAAACTACAATGGACAGTCCCTCCCTTCCTGTAATACATTTATCATTGTAAAAAATGCATAACTGAAGCTTTGGTTTTAGTCAGACTTTTCAATCTCTCTGAACCTTCGATCCCATTCTCGGGCCTCGTAATCTTGCTCGTATAGATCCTTATCGGTACTGTAAACAATTCGATCCTGACCGATGAATGTTCTTTGAGCCATGTCTCGAGCGCTCAAAAGCTGATAGTATGAACCAGAAATAAATATTTGAAGATTAGGAGAGGTTCTATTAGGAAAAGGAAAATGAATACAGTATGTTGTATGAACTTCAAGCCTGAATAATACAATGCCGAAAAGATATAAACAAAAATCAAAGAACAAAGTATAATATAGCGAAGCTGTTTGACATTAGAACGGAATCAGTGTTGCACTTTAAATATCTATTCTACACAATCTCGGCTTGTTAAGCATTCAACTGAGTACGACAAGTGTAAGCTGAGCATTCAAAGCGTGTTTTTAGAGAGTTTAAAAGTAAAATCTTTGAGAAGAATTCTGATGGCTCGTTCCAGTTTGAATAGCATTATATGAATCAGAAAGACAATTGAATGATCATAGTTATGACAAATCCTTTTGTGTTTACCTTCCGCCTCAAAGAGAGATCCGGTGATTCAAGTGCACGCGAACGTTTTGCCCTGGCTTGATTTCTTTTATCGATATCTGCATTTGTCTTTTGAACAAAAAACCATCGAACCAAAGGAATTGCAAAGAAAGAGCCAGCATAGATCTGCAAGGTTAAAGCCAGAACTTCAGAAATGTGCAAATGAAAAGTTTTCCCTTCTGTAGGACTTGCAGATAAGTACCTACTTTCACAAGTTATGGTTAATGATAAAACTAAGGATGTTTAAGCACGTGTTATGGAGTTAAATCATCATAGTATATACAATCTGACAACTTAGCTGCAACGTGTAAGTAACTGATTCTAAAATAAATGAACCACTTAAAAACATGACAAGAAATGAAAAGATGATTTATTAGAAGACCCGGAGAGATACTGGAAGACTATTTAAATGATACGTATGTGATCCAATCTAAAAGCTTAAGCTTTCAAGCCAGGTGGTTCAACATGGTATCAAGTAAAAAAGATATTGGACTCGAGTCTCGCTGCCACCCATTTAATTGAATTGTGCAATTCTTTTCTTTTTAAAAAGAAAGATCAAGTGAATTGTGCACATTTTAAGACTTTGATCAGGAAAAGTGAACCATGCTTACAGGTGAATGGGCGTGTAGACTATTTAAATGAAATATATACGATTCTATCTAGTGGCTATATCTAACAGCTTAAACTTTTAGATCAAGTGGTCTATGGATACCTTCCCATGCCTCTTCAAAACACTAAATGCAACAATAAATGGAAAAATAGTAAAAAGGCATGCTTATGCTAAATGAAGAAATTAGCCAAGCAGTCTTCACCTGCACTGAAACACTCAGTTCTTCTTAGCTTTGTGGTTCAAGCAAAGAGTACAATATCAAAAATTCAAATTAAATGGCATAGCTTGCAATTAAATTCAGGTTTTAGGAAGAGCAACACAATTATGCATTAGGACTTTGATTTCATACCTGAAGTAAGGGAAATACGTCGGACACAAATGATATGAACCCACTTGGACTTGTTGTCATGTTCCTTCGAGTTATCAGTCAAGCAGAGAGGTCAACAAAAAATAGTGAAAAAAATACTAAACAGAAACTAGTGCTAGTTTAATCGTACTTCAACATGGTACTGAGAATTATAACACCAAATAGATTAAGCCCGCCCAGACCAATCACCATTGCCCTCTCTGAAGCACTAGTTTTGCTGCAGAACCAAGTTCTCACGTTATATAACCAAGATGCACAAAACTAACCAAATTAAAAATGAAAAATAAAAAGAATACCTGAATTGCCATTTCTTTTCCTTGAAAAACTTTTCAACTCCTCCCACCCAATCAGCCCATCTTCTTCCAACATATTCCTTCTGTCTACTCCTCTGTGGAGCAGCAGTGCGTTGTAGTGATGGAAAACGGTACAAAATATTCCCCTGCAAGAAAAGCAGTTTAGTCAACAGGGAAAAAGGAAAAATCAAATTAAGAAAATGGTAGCAGAAAGTTAGGTATATTGAAATTTTACGTGGGATATAAATAGAAGGAACCAATCCCACATAAAAAAAGAATGCTGCATTGTATAGCATAAAGCTTTTAAAATTGAAAAGATCAAACAAAGAGACGAAATTCATTTTGAAAAGAAACCACTTAGAAGAGTGTAAAGATTAAAAAAAAAATTAAAAAACAAAAGAAATTTGGCAGAAGCCAGGAAGAATTTGGTGTATCGGAGGAATCATATGAGAAACCCTAAATGCTTCTCAATCAAATTAGAAAGCTCGTGATAATTTGAGAATAACTATATAAGGTATGCAATCATATGTTATACCGCTAGCTGAGTTCCAAAAGCAAAAGGAGAAATGAATATTCTGCCACTTGTTGATTAAAGAAGTTTCTTCACCCATCACAAAGTAGATTTTCCTTTGACCATCCTATGGAAACTCTGCTAATTTCCAAAAATGAGCCCACTTTAATAGTTTAGGCTTCTCTCTCTTGTTCTTGTTCTACTATGTTCGTAAAAATTAAATCTTCAATGAGTATAGAATATCTGGAGAGCTGATACTGATTTCTATTAGCAGAGAAGTATGGGAGCATTTAAATGTCTCTACCACATTCACTGCAGTTCATGTTAAACACTAATGTACCACAAATGCCTAAGACTTGTAATTTATAAATATTAGTACCACGTAGAAAGAACTGATACTATTTCTACATAAGAGAGAATGATTTTTGCCATAATGGGCAATGCACGGCAAACTTTGTATATAAAGTGCCAAAAAATTCACACCTTGAGGTCTTTTCTGAGGTGCGCCTCAGGCCACCTTATTAAACAATGCATCATGTTTAAAGTTAGGCCCAGTTTTTAATTAATATAGCAAACAAACATAAAAACAAACACACGTCAGTTTAAAGCTTTGAGCTTCCAAATATTCAGACTTCTTCAGGTTTTATGTAACTAAAGATATTTGAAGAAAACTGAATCATATAAATAAAAGTATGCACTAAGTGAAACTTCTTTCGTGTCCACCAAGACAAAGAAACCAAACCTCGTCGTCTATATCTGGCTGACCATCAAATCTTAGAAGCACAGGTAATATATACGAGTCATCATCCTGGAAATATTCATAAAAAGCATGATTACTAGAAGGACTGACGTACATTTAATTGCTCAAAGGGAGAAAAAAAATCTAAGAGTGACTCTGCATGCAAGCGTATGCACAAAATAAGCACAACCACAACCACACATCCACACACTATATATTCAGATGGGACGGGTAGAATTAAGCACATGTTTTGGGTGTGATATACCATGAATATCAAAACTATTTAAACAAAGGAAACAAGCCCAGGCTAAATATGATGAAGACAAACCATCCGAGGAAAAGTTAAGATTTGATTTTCCATCAATTACACTAAACCAAATTGCACACATTTTCCGGCACCTCTCAGAACAAGCACTAAATGCTGCAAAATCCAAAAGCTACCCATGCTTTCGACCCGCAAAAGCAAATTAATAACAAGATTTCATTCAGCTGTATATGTCAAGTGTTAGTTACCGTGTTTTCAGCAGTCCCTACGTCAAGATATGGCGCAAGTTCTTCAGCTGTGACAACGCCACCATTTGATGCTATATATTGTCCAATCTGCAGAAACGTTTTAGTGAAAAAGTTACTATAAAAGCTAGTTGTTTATTTTGAGAAGCATCGCACTCGAGTTGATTATACATAAGACATAAATCAAAGAGGATATACTGAGGAAGAACTAACAGGATGACCTGCCAGAGAAATAAAATGCATCCGACATTACGTATCACACTAATCATAATTCATCTTAGGGCTAAAAGTTCAATTGACATCCAACTTCCAAGAACACTGTCTGAGGTAGTAAACACCAGAGTTTTGCACTATATATTGTCCAATGCCGCAGTCTTAATTGTTCAAAGGATTACCTGAGGGAAATGAGATTGGTATATAACCAAATGATGCACTGCCTCAACAACGTGGGAGAAATACCAAAAAAATTCTCTTAGACAGAAGAACTCAAGAATAATCATCTAGTCAAAGTTTATGACTGAGCTCCAGGATTAATTCTATATAGAGGGTGAAGGAGAGTAGAAGAGTTTGACAGCATACCCAGCTACAAATTCCATCAAACCGATCCAAAAATTGGATATTCCATGTAAAACACAAGTAAAAATTGAGAACTGATAGTCATAGCTTAAACTGAGGCCAAGTCCCTGAAGGTGTACATTCTTCATAAATTTATAAATACTTCAATAGCTAAAGTTTCAATAACTATAATATGAAAAGGTGTCAAAAGTTGGCCTCTTATTGAAGGTGGATTTCAGCTTTCAAGTAGCTAAAAATTAAGCATGTCACTCATGGCAAAGACATCGAAACTAGTATACTGATTTGATATGCACGAGGAATTTGCAAAATACTTTAAGGATCGACAGAACGAAAGGATATAGCGAACAGAAGGATATTTTAAATTCAAAACATCAAAAGTAACAGACCACTCAAATCAGAGCTCAATTATTACCAACTTCCACCTCTCTTCTTCGATACCTTGATTTGGATCACCGTCCCCAAATACAAAGGAGAAGACCTGCAAAACAGGATGTAGTTAGTAGGAAGACAACCAGAAACACATAATGTGAAGTTAGAATTTGCGACTTAACAGATTCAATGAAGTTCATCCCGCCACCATCTTCTCTTACTCGTCGCCTCCTGTAATAATACGGATCCCAATACCTGAAAAAATGATTGTACCAGGCAAGGTAAGAAAAGATCTCTTGTACTTCTCCGCGTCAGACAAAAGTACAAGAATATGCCAGCATCGCTTCTAACCGAATCAGGTCACAAAACCTTGTTTGACAGAAGCTCCAAACTTGACCCAACAAGAGGAAATATGGTGCTAGCTTGTATTAACGAGGTTGAGAATCTTTCATTCTCTCAAAGTCATATAAAAAAGAAGAAAAGTTTTGTTTCCAAAATAGTGTGATTTTGGTGCTCTGAAAAATAACGGACACAACAAGGTTGAACCAAATAATCAATGGTATCATGTACTAGACATCATAAACCACAGAAAACTTCCACATAAGTTCTCCGAAAACTAAACAACATTCTAGCAGGCCATTATGCATGAAGGTAACATAACATCAACAAATTTTTTATTTAAAAAATCTGCTATGTCAACACTTGACATATTTTTAGCAAGCTGTCCACTTTTAACCAATAAATAAGATATTAAATTTCGACTTCTTACAGGATAAAAGTCGAGATTTATATGCCTTGATGAGGATATCATCATATCACCACTTCACGTAACTAAAACCAAATCAACTAGCAAAGATTCCAACCATGACATCCAGATCCTTACAAGTCCACTCAAATTTTATCTGTTCCCTCTTATGTTTTCATAACTCCAGAATTAGAATTACCAGAACAAATCAGTTGGACTCAAGTAAAACGTGAAGCCTGTATCATAAGATCTTCCTCGCCTTCCACGATTGTCCTCTTCACTGTTGCAAATAGAAGAAATAGGAAGAAATTAATATTTGCAAATTGATACATAAGAGTGAATAGAATGCAGTTAATTTATTATAGACATGAAATGCTTATGCAATGTCGAAAAGTTATACCGACTACTCGAGAGAATAGCAATTATTGTGGTATAAACAAGCACAATAGAAGCAATAAGTGCAGTCCCAAAGGAGACCCTCACTACATACTCAGTAGCCATCTGTCACAAAAATAAGGGATTATTTTAATCAAAACATACAAGCTTGAATCAACATCCCATACTCTGCAAATAAATGCCCATACCTTGGCCTTCTCAAACAAAGGTTCAATTTTTATCTTAAAAGACTTCGCTGAGAGCTTTGATCGATAATCCTTAGGAAAAACATACAATATATCACCTTCATCCGAAACCTGTTAAATAGCACTACAATATTGAAACGGCCAAAAAAGAATCTAAAATTCAAAATTTCATGTAGCACGCTGCTCGTTATAATTATTAGTTTTCTTACATTTGCAAACCAAAATTCAAAATTACAAAATGAATTTGACTTCACATTGATGAAATAATTGCTTAATAGGCGCGAAAGAATGACCTCTAAGAACCCATTAGTATCGGCAGCGAGAGCTTGCAGGGCCTTCTGTGCTTCATTCAACTTGAGCCCGGCCTTGCTTGCCACGTCACCAATTGTAACCCTCCCTCCAAACGAATCAATGGCATCCATGGCCCGCTTCCGCATCTCCGATGGCAATTTATCACTCTCGACGATGCCTCCGGGCTTAATTGCTGACGTAGTAACATCAATATCACTACTGCTACTAGCCCTAATCAAAACAACTGAATTACGTCTACTACGGCACTGGTATTTTACACTTGCGGGGAGAAAAAGGGGTGGCAAATAGTGGAGTTGAGGGGGTTTGAGTGCTTTATGGGAGATGGTTAAAGAATGGGTTTTGGGGGTCACGGTTAAGAAATATGTGGATATTGATGCCATTTCTTGGCTCTGTAGAAGATCTTCAAATCTCTTTTTTCCAATTTCAATTCAGGTTTTAGCCATGAACAAAAAATATACTCACGAATATGAAATCGTGAGTTTTGAAGAAAAAATAGCGATTTTTGGAATTAATTTAACGGCCTGCTTCTTGCTCTGAACTGAAAAGTTTTGCTTGGTGCAGAAGATGCTTGCTGAAGAACAGAAGAAAGAAATGGGGAAGCGGGAGGATGACGCCTGTGCAATGACATTATTACCCTTCATGACTCCGATATTTGACTGACCTTGACCGGGCTAGATTTCTTGTCGCCGATTTTCTTCTTTTGTCCCTCCTCCCATGGTGTATTATGTGGGCGAGCTTGGAGGATTGAAAGGTTAAAATGGGGATTCCGAGCCGTTGTTCAAGTCAAGTTAAAATTTTCATTATCATTCTTCTACTCATTTTCAATCACATTTTTTAATAAAATAATATTTTTTATCACATCAATAACTTTTCTTTCTTTTTCAACCACACATTCTCCATCAATTTACTATTTCAAAATATATTTTTTCAGAATAATATGGCTCAAACACACCATTATAGTTGTATTATAATTAGACCTACAATTATAGTGCAATTCCAACACTCATCTCAGGTTGAACTAACAAGGATATTCAACTAATCTAATCATATCGAGAGTCCACTATTACCTCTATCAATACAAAATTTTTGTTCATTATTCAGGTACGCTTTAAAATAATTTTCAAGTTAATGGTCTCAAGCAAAAATTCTCCCTCTAACTTAAGTATCGAAATGGCGACGAGACACACCTTGACGCCTTTGTTTCAGGTATCGGAAGGCTTTGTTCGTGCTCATCATTATTCAGGTACGCTTTAATATAATTTTCAAGTTTATGGTCTCAATCAAAAATTCTCCCTCTAACTTAAGTATCGAAATGACGACGATGACACACATTGACGTCTTTATTTCAGGTATCGAAAAGCTTTGTTCGTGCTCATCATCAATCATCAAACTCGAGAATTCGCAGGTGCATATTTTTTGTAGTATCATTCGCACCGTCTATGGAAAGCGCTACCAAAAGCCTTGGTTAATACACATTCATGTCTTCCTCCAGCAAGTTCATCCGCTCCAAACCCACCTCCTATTGTAGATTCTCCAATTCACCAAGAAGAATCATCAGAAATACCAACTCCCCAACCAGCAGTAACCACTGGAGCATTTAAAGAACTCCGCCAACAAGTTGCCACACTGACTCAATTTCTAAGTCAAAGAAATTATCATCCGGCATCGACACCACATGAGGTTTCATGACTAATGCTCGAGCTCGGGTCATTAGCAACGTCCATGATAATGGTGGATCCGTGGCCTCGGGCGCACCTCGGGCGAACTCGTACGGATCATACAAGATGGGATTACCTCTGGTCTACTGCAGAATACCCAGGTAACAACAAAATTTACCCTTTAACACTCCATTCACACCTGAAGTACTCCCGTATCCATTTTCGAACAGGTTCAAGTTCCTCCACATAAAGGAGTACGATGGGACCAGTGACCTTATCAATCACCTCAACGTATATACGGATGTCATGAACTTACAGGTCACACCAGATCTAGTAAAATGTAAGGCCTTTTCTCAAACTTTGACTAATGCCACCGGGACTGGTTCGCTACATTGGAGCCCAATTCTATAGCCTCATTCTCGGATTTGGCCAATAAATTCTCTGTTTTTTTTTTTTTTGGCAAATAGTAAGCGCATCAGGAAGACTGCATCCTCCCTCATGCAACTCTGCCAATTGCTGAATGAGACCTTTCGAAACTTTATGACAAGATTCAATAAAGAAAGACTATAGATACTCGACTTTCACATTATAGCAATTGTCTCATGTTTAACATATGCAATAAGGCGTGAAGCTTTCAAGATGTTTCTATCTAAGACCTTGCCAAAATCGATGACTTAGCTCCTCACATGGAGAGAAAAATACATCAACATGGAGGAAACAATGAAACTGGCCTAACCTCTGAGAAGCCAGAACATAAGAGGCTACATGAGTCAAATCCACGACAAGATCATGCTAGACGTAAGCAGAGACAAAAAATACCATCTACACCATTTATTCATTTGAATGCCATTAGGACCAACATATTGATGGAGATCAAGGATATGAAAGAGCTTAAATGCCCCCAGGTTGCGATCTCTCCCCCCCTGATACTAGGGATAAGAGCAAATATTGTGACTATCACCGTGTTCATAGGCATACCACGGAAGACTACATATCATTACAGTGGGAGATCGAAGCAATGATAAAAAGTAGATTTATAAAGGTGTACATTAGGCACGACAAGCGTCCCAAGAGTGACCCCAACAAAGGATAGATTCCAGAATCCACGAAAGGTAACCAACCAACGGCAAGTACTATCAATATTATAGTCAGGGGAATAGCTTAGGGAGGAGATTCAAATAGTGGGCATAAGCAATATGCTCGGTAATACAGTTCAACTCCAAAGACAGCCCTTTAGATTATGGAAGGCATTACCTTTGGATCAAACGACATGGAAGATATATCATCTCCTCATGATGATGCCTTAGTCATATCTGTCATCATCGCCAACTTTGAAGTAAGAAGAATCTTGGTTGACAATGGGAGTGCGATCAATATACTGTCTCATGAGGCCTTCACAGAGATAGGTATTTTCACCAATCAGTTCAAGGCGGTCAAGACCCTACTCCAGGGATTCGAGGGTGGAACAATCATCTCGAAAAAGTTGTCGATCTTCCCCTTACATTGGGCTCAAATCAGAGGCATGTGACAAAAATTACACATTTTCAAGTAGTTTATGCTTTGATGGCTTACAATACCATCATCAGGAGACCAATACTCAATAAGATTAAAGCCATTGTATCCACCTTGCTATGAAGTTTGCGCCATATCTTTGAAAGTTTGGTCCATAAACTCAATGTTAGACCAAGGGCCACCTCAAAGGAAGAGATCATACGTGAGGAGATCAATAAACTTGTCATTGCTCGGTTCATTCAGGAAGTCCAATACCCCGATTGGCTCGCCAATGTTGTTCTCGTCAAGAAAGCTTGTTTGTATTGACTTCACAAATCTTAACAAAGCATACCCTAAAGACAACTATTCCCTATCTCGGATCAACAACTTTGTAAACAGCACATTGGGACATAAATTGTACAGTTTTCTTGATGCGTTCTATGGCTATCATCATATCAGGATCAAGATAAAACACCTTTCATAGCTGACTTTGCCATATATTGCTATAAGGTCATGTAGTTTGGTTTGAAAACTGCAAAGGCAACATATCAAAGACTCGTTAACAAGGTTTTTGCTAATTTGATTGGGAAAAATATTAAGGCCTATGTAGACGACATGGTAGTCAAGAGTAAACAGGTGGATCAACATGTCACCAACCAAGGTATTCACCAAAATTCGAAGGTATAAGATGAAATTAAACCTTGCAAAATGTGCATTTAGGATGGCCTCGAGTAAATTCTTGAGCTTCATGATTACACATAGGAGAATCGAAGTCAATCCAGATAAGATACAAGCCTTAACATCCATGAAGCCACCTAGGAACAAGAAAAGGTACAACCTCAAGGGTACGTCAAGGAGGCAAGACTTGAGGAGATGACGACTACTGGAGTGGTATTTGGGGGCTCGAGATGTTCGACAGGGATCGCGAGGTCTCACCATGGCCCCTCATCAATTGTTCAGGTTGTGAGACCTTGGGCCTTTTTTCCTCTTCATTAGGGCAGGAGCTTTGGCCTTTATGTTCACGTATTTGCGCAAAGCAGAAGGATCAAAAGATATTTCTGCAAAAATAAACAAGTTATTAGATTGATCACAACGTTGGGGAAAGGGAAATGAAAAGATTGTAAAAGAAAACCTTACCCTCGACGCATCTCACATCCACAAGGTCTAATACTTCGTCCCCAAGGAAGGCTTCCATGTTCGGCACCAAAGGGTCAAGCTCCTCGAGCATCTTCCTATCTCACTCTATCGACTTAAAGTAGGCCTAATCCTCACAAAACTTAGCAGTGACCGGGAAGCCCTGTCAAAGCTACAAGGGAAGGTCGGGGTCTCGAGCTACTGTATAAAACCACATATCCTTCCACTATTTTAATAAACTAGGCATGGTCGGGACCCTATACCCACCTCGGGTCAATACGTAAGCAAAACATGTGAATTGGAGAAGTTTCTCAAGCTCGAACACCATTCAACAGAGGTCGAGGTACGACATGATGCCGAGGTATCTACAGGCTATAAGGAAATAAATAATCATCCTCCATACGTTGGGCACTAATTGCCCTAGGCACATGGAGTGCTCGACCAACAAACATATGAAAAAATGGTGCAACAGCCACCTAAATCCAGCCTTAGAGTGTCCCTAAAAATAACAAGCTTTCCTTCCCGAGCCTGCATCATCCTATCCTCAGGGTTGGGAGATCTAATGTCGTAATTAGGTATTAGCCTGAACTCGCTAGCAATCGCCATTGCTAGGTATTCCTTAAACCTACAATTCTTGTCAGAAAATTTAAACTCGATGTTACTCTGGTATCTAGGTTGGGCGTTAAAAGGGATCACCATTGGAATGATCGATATTCCTAAGTCATCACTAATATTCAAGCTACCAGAACCCCCCTCACTCTCACTGCTCGACACCACTCTTAATCGAAACTAAGAAAATAATTTAAGGTCTTGAGCCTTACCTTAAAAATTATTCGACGTCCAAAAGAATTTATAAGGAATTTGCTCGAGCTCGATCTCGCAGAAAAAGATTTACAGTAAGTGACAAGTGAAAAATAAATATTTACAGGCGTGGAAATTGTAGGCCAAAGGTCGTTATCTGGATTGTTGGATCATACCACGTGTCACACATTCAGGGAGATCTCCCCGCTATCTGTCCCGACCACTAATAAAAGCCCTACCACCCCTAAAATTCAAAAAATCGTTCCATGCTATGTGCACCCTTTCCTGAAATCCCGAGCTTTAGAAACAAGTTATAGCCTCATGCATAACTTTTCTTTCTAACTTAAGCATATGAGGGATGACAAGGACATATCTCGATGCTTGTTTAAGGTACTAGAAGGCTTTGTTCGTGCTCATCATCAATCATCAAACTAGAAAATTCATAAGTGCATATTTTGGTAGTATCAGGATCAATTTAGGAACTCTACTTATGTAGTAGACGAAAATGCTCTGTAGGATTTGAACGACAACATCAGATTTAGGAGACTCATGCGCTACCATTTTCTCACACTTGGCCTTTTCACCAAGAAGGAATTCTAAGATTGGCACATGCCTAAATTTTCATTAGATTTGTTCCTGAAATTTTGTTGCAGCAAGATGGATCGCTCATATACCTTTACTATATCGATATTCATAAAGCCCCTATTTGGTGGCTTTTAATTTATTTTTCATACTCATTTTTAACCATACATTTACACGATAAAATATTTTACACGTAAATTTAAAACTTTTCCTTACTTCTATACTATTCAAAACATAGTTTTTTAAGTTTAAAGACCAAGGGCAAAACAATAAATAAAAGAGAAGAAGAAAACTAAGATGATTAACAAATTTTGGGATCACCATAAGTTTAGTGCAGTGTATGCTCTGTCATGGATGTTGGTACAACAAAATTTAGGGCTCAATACAACAAAATTTTGGGATCAAAGAAGGTTTGTAGACTTCATTAGTGTTGTAACATTTTTTTAAAGTTTTAAACTTTCACAAAAAATACTCCCTTCATCCCATAAAGATAATCATATTTTCATTTCTTGTAAGTTCCAAATTGTAATCCAATATCTTATTTGAGAGTGTAGTTAATATATTAGTTTCTTAATATGCCCATATTTAATATGTTTTGTTATCACAAATATAAACAATTTCCTTATTCAATTGTAGTTAGAACAATAATTTTTAAAAAAAAAACATTTCACCTTCCATGATATTTATTCATTTGTATTTGTATTAGATGACTTTGAAATGTTAATTACCTTAATTGTTGCATTAAACAATGACTAGTACCAAAAATAGTTTAATTATTTTGAATATTGCATGAATAATTAATTACCTTGAATATTGATTACATTAATGTATGGGTATATTAGGAAAAATGATAGTAAAATTTATTATTCCAACTACATTAACTAATTTTTTTTAATATATGTGAAAAAATAAATAGGATTATCTTTATGGGACGGAGAGAGTATTAATTTTTGATTTGATTTTTAATATTAACTTTTAATTGGTATAATTCTCATTATTGTGGGGGTTAAGTTTTACATTATGAAAAGATAGGAGATTATGTAATATGCATACAACTTGAGTTACAACTAGAAAATGGAAGTTAAAGAATTATTCTCCTATATACATGTCATATTATATTCTTATATTTGATAACTCGATAAATGTTCATTCTTTATCTTCCTGCGATCATGCACAATGAAAAAGAACCGATTGTAATCCATATAGATTTTATCTTGGAGCCGTATAGTGCCAAAAGTACCGGCACGAAGGAGAGGCAACATAACTTTAGAACAGTATCATGACTATATATGGTTTACTTTCCTAACTCTCTTCTTATATTTATATTATTGTTAAATTATATTACTTATATTTATGTTTAAAATTGTTATGTTAATTTATTTATAAACAAATCACCCATTTTTTTCCAACAATCTAAAGCCGAGTATGTGATTTGTGTGTAGATGACTAGTTTTATGATCTTGAACTAGTAAAATTGAAGAATTTCTTATTCTCTCATATTGAGATTTATGTAGAAGGTTACCTCAATGTTTTAACATTATTGACTAAAATATCTTGAGTGATCACGTAAATATAATACAATATGTTTAAAGAACAATGGTCTACATAGAGGAACGGAAGAGAGGTACCATTCCAAATGCAACACAATATTGCAAAATAATTCCACTGTCTTGCAATTTCTTGCTTTTATACCCGAGTAATCTCATTCTAAGGGAAAAATCAGAAGTTTTTGCTAATAGAAAAAAAGGTTACAATGCTTATTGCAATGTAAATGCAAGGACTGGTAAACCATATAATTGTTACATTAGAGTGTGCATTAAACTTTTGAGTCTAAATTTATTGGGTGTCAAATGAATTTGTATAACATTGTTTATCTATGTAAAAAATTGTATTTAATGGTGTTGGGTATTGATACCCAATAAATTCGAGCGATGATGTTAAATCGATTTTATTGGATTATACTTTATAGGCCTCAACCAATGAGTGAAATGAAATATCGACACCACAATTAATCAGATCGACCCTACAACCTATTTTGGGTCATTGGAAGTAGTCTAATTAATTAGAGTTGATCTTAGCCTAGCACATTATCTAAAATGGCTTTTTTGGTCGACAACCCATTAATTCTACCTATTGGGCCTTATTCTTTCTAACCTAAAAGCCCAAGTAAAGCCCCACCTATATATATATCCTTTTGCCCCATTACTGTAGAGTGTGTGTGAATGTTGTTGGCAGCCGAGTGAAGAGAGAAAAATGCGTCCATTGGCTTTGTGCTTCTTGGCTTTGGCTTTGTGCTTAACTTTACCTTGTCTTCTCCTTCTTCTTTGCCTTTGTGGCTGAATCTTTGAGGATACAACATCTTCTACACCGAGCCCTTTGTGGGTTACCGAGAGTAACGGTTTGGGTGTGGGTTTGGAGGATTCGGTTGGTTCTTTGTGGTGTCGATTGAAGAAAACTGTGCCCTGTTCTTGGTGGTGATTGGAGCACAATAATCAACAATTGGTATTAGAGCGGGTTTTGGTGGTGGTTTTCCGGCAAAAAAAAAAACAACCAGAACAGTCCAAAAATCGGCAGAAATCTGTTGAAAAAATCTACCCAAAATTCTTCAAGAAATCCGGACCTGCAACTTTGAAGTCCGGCCAAACTAGTGGCCATTTGAAGAATCCAAGACCACCGGCGTGTTCAGCTGGTCGAGGAGCTCCTGCCTGTCCGGCGCG
>CAIGRB010090175.1:29294-43171 GCA_903798255.1 Fraxinus quadrangulata | reverse complement strand
GTCGCCAAAGCTCTCCATGGAATTTGCTACCCTACAGCACTCCAAACCTTGTAGATTCGTTTATCTCCCGTGAATCACTAAGAACAACCCGT
Source organism: Fraxinus quadrangulata (assembly GCA_903798255.1). Classification (NCBI taxonomy): domain Eukaryota; kingdom Viridiplantae; phylum Streptophyta; class Magnoliopsida; order Lamiales; family Oleaceae; genus Fraxinus; species Fraxinus quadrangulata. The sequence goes on along the minus strand of CAIGRB010090175.1, from coordinate 43,079 downwards.
TCTTCACAGACAGGAACTCCTGTCAACTTCCTTCAATCTTCAGAACTCTGACCAAATGTAGAGAAAGTGGTTTTTGGTATTTGGACTTTAGAACTGATGTTTTCTCTCAAAAGATCTCACACAAGAGAAAGTTTGAAAGATAATGTGGAATGATTCTCTTACATACGAAGTTCTCTCAATTGTTCAACCTTGGAAAAATCGTCTATGTGAGTTCTAGTATTTATATGTAGATCAAGAAACAAGTGGGCTGGGAAAAAAGCTTTTAAAACGCGAAATAAAATTTTTTCGGACAGCACTGTCACTCGAGCGAATGAGGGACGACAGTCCAGCGACGATGTTTCTACTTTTGTAGCTCGAGCTAACCCTTGGCGATAGTTTAGTAAAAATTCGCGTCGTTTTCCTCCTTATTCCAAACTCGAAACCCTAGACCTACTAACTAACTTTTGATCAAATTGCACATTACTCCTTGAAATTTTACATCCTATCAAATTAAGTCCTTTTATCCATAGAATTTGTCAATTACAAAATCAACTAAAACCTAATATAGTGTGTGTGAATGTTGTTGGCAGCCGAGTGAAGAGAGAAAAAGGAGTCCATTGGCTTTGTGCTTCTTGGCTTTGGCTTTGTGCTTAACTCTACCTTGTCTTCTCCTTCTTCTTTGCCTTTGTGGCTGAATCTTTGAGAATACAACATTTTCTACACTGAGCCCTTTGTGGGCTACCGAGAGCAACTGGTTTGGGCGTGGGTTTGGAGGATTCAGTTGGTTCTTTGTGGTGTCGATTGAAGAAGACTGAGCCCAGTTCTTGGTGGTGAGTGGAGCACAATAATCAACAATTGGTAAAGTCGGTGTATATCCTCAAATAAAGTCTCCTTAAAACAATTTTGTGTGAAATGAATTCAAGTGAAATGGCTATCCGCTTCTCAAGAAAAGATTTCCTTTTGAGAAAGTAACACTGCATTTCTTTCTTAACAAGGAGATTTGATCGTTCGGTTTCTCTCTGTCATAACGACTATTAATTAAACTTCATTTTGTGGATTTGAATGTGGCGTCATTGTGCAGATGTGCATATGCTGGATTCCCAAAATATTCAAATTATAGGATATACATATATGGTACAATATTTGAATTCTTGCCTTATTTCTTTACTTTGTGCTGCGGCGTAGTTTTCATGTCTCAAACTTCATAAAACAGATCTCAAGTTCAAAAACAAAGAACAGATCTGTTCATGAAACAAAGAATATTTTGTCCGATCCCTGTAAACTAAATAGTTTGAAAATCATTTGAACTTCTCTATGTTGCATGATGTGATAACTAATAGTTTTATCTTTGGAAATTGTTACTGTCTATGAAGACTGAGGTTCAATATATCTAAGATCAAAACTTAAGCAGCTAAACAGGCTCATTTGTTATTCGAGAAATCGTTTGAAGCTTTTGGTGGAATCGAAATCAAGACTAAGGCTATTTGAAAAACTTGTTTTGTCAATCTGAGCCTTTTTATTTATATTTTCCATAACTTTGATTCTCGTGGGAGAATAAACAAGGTAAAGGTAAAAGAACCAAAAATTTTCAGCCATTTGTTAGTAGTCAATTTTGTTACTTTTCATTTCTTTTGAGCAGAAATGAAATCTGCTGAATTAATATTTTTACAAGAGGTTTAATTTCATAATTACTCTCCATAATTTTATTTATAGCCAAGAGTAACTCCTGTGATTAATAGTGATTTTATTCTATTAAAATTTGTAACTATTTATATTATTGTGTTAAAATTTATATTTTGGTTACTTGATTAATTTTGTGCACTTGATAAAAGTTAAGACGAGATCAAATATGAGAAACTTGCTATTATTTCTAATTGATCTAGTGATTAATGATGAAACATAAACTCAATGCTATTAACATTGTTGCTAAACTATATATTTACAATGTAGATGAAGGTCTTTAGGGTCTTATACTGTTTTAAAGTTTATCATACAGTGGTATGAAAAATATTTAATGAAGTATCTATCATCTAATGTCAATTATACTCCTTGAGAAGCTTTGCATGTTTCTGTAACAGCACACAAAACTGTAATTAAGCTTTGCAACTTATGTCTAACTCTGATGTTTCTAATGAGCTTCTATGTTACTTGATCTCAGCTAGAAATGTATAATTTCTATAAGAAGGATAGGAGTAAACATAAGTCTAGATCTAAATCTAGAGCTAATGGAAAAGAAAGTTCTCCAAGTTGGATATCTTTGAAATGTGGGAGCACTTAAAATTTTAGATATGTACATCTTATATATTTATATTATCCTTAGATGTAAAACTAACTTGTGAAATGTGTTGAAAATAAAATTGTAGATATGCGGGTGAAATGCAAGAGCTGAACGGATGCATCAATTTGAACATGTTACTAGAAGTCAATTTCTAAATTTCATGTGTTTACCATCTTATAATTAAATGTGTTATTGACATTTGTTGAAAAGTTNAGCTTATAAACATTATGGTACCAGTTTATTGTGTCCCAAATGAATTGGCTTATTCGAAAAATGACTTATTTTTTGGAAGATCTACCTCGTGTCTGTTACTACATGGTTCCACTTTACAAGAACTCTTAATCATTCTCTTGAAACTCAGCATCTTCAACATAAATGATTAGCTTGCCTCGAAATGATAAGACCAATAGGGAAATCCTAATTCATTGGGCCACATTGAATGTTGGACCGCTCGTTGAAGATAAAAATATTGATATTTAGTGATCGATTTTAAATGCATGTGAATGTTTGTTAACAGATTGGATTGTTTACCCAAACTCTCCCCTAACTTTCATCTCTAAAAATTATCAATAGTAGAAGTCAAAGCTAACTCAAAATTTAGGCCATGTTTGGTACCGATTCAAATTCATATTTTAATTTAAGTCAAAATCAATAATTAGTTTTAATCAATAACATGTGACAGCATAATTAGTGATCATCGAGAGTAATAATTTTGTCAATCATCAGTGAAATTTTAGTTGTTAACATATTAGATATCAATATAAGTGAATAATTTTTACTGAGTTCAATATATTAACACCGAGGGAGAAATGTGCTCATCAAACAATGGAAAATCAGTTATGCGGCTATAATTTATCAATTTTTTTTTTCAAAAAGATCCCCTTAAACACATCTATATAAGGTGGTTACCTTCACACCAAATTTCTTATAAATGCAATGTATTTTAATTTATTAAAGGTCTCTAATTTATATATGGTCATATCTATGTCCATAACTTTTTTCATCATATTCTTATACTTATCTTTTCATTAATTAGCCAATATTGTCCCTAATAATAGTTTTCGTCCAAAAATACTATTTGCATGCTGTAAAATGATCTCTTAAGAAACCATCATAAGAGGCAAGATATGTCAATTAATGAAATATTGAATATAGTAATATGACAAAAAAAAGTTGAGAATATGTGTGTTACAATGAGTAAAGATTATTATAAAAATTGAGCTAAATTTATTCTGAAAGTTTTAAATTATCGAATATTTAGATCCAACGTTCGGAATTATACAATTAAAAATAAGGAGTTAATTTTTAATTATTTCTAAATAGTTAATCAATCACGTCAATTTATCATATGGTTTGAATGCCACAATCAATAATTAAAATAGTAAAGAACACTATCACGGAAAAATCTCAATTTGGTAAAAACTTCAAACACTTTGCTAGTCAATAATTCAGCATAACTCGAAACAAACTTATAGTACAATTCAGACTTGTTTACCCCGTAGAACTTTTTACCTCAATTCCTGTAAAATCCTTTGATCCTATTGGAGGTGTGCTCATTCAAAACAAATCTCGGCTCTTGATTTATGCCTTAGCCCTCTTAAATTGCGTACTCGTGATTCTTGGTATCTCACATTAAACCTCCTGAATTTGTACTTCTGCAACAACTCTCAATCTCTGGTATCGATTTATTTTCGGTGGGTTAAATGATTTGGTATTTGATCAAAAGATCTTGTGTGTTTTGATTTGTAGTTTAATATGAAATAATAAGGCTAAATCAACAAATCAAAGTTTGAATGAAATTATGGCTCAAATAATATGGTGGTTGAATTTTTGAATCAATAAATGTGTTTTGGATCATCAAATAATTGATATTTATGAAATAAATCTGATTCAACACACTTTTGGACATCTCATAGTGTGTATATTTATACTGGATAGTGTTTGGGATGAAAATAAACTCAAAATCAGCTTAAAAATCGAATATTACTGTTCCTCGGACAATCACGTCGCACGAGTAATCATCAGTATTTTTATCAAAATTTTCTCTCTCTATATCCGAGTAAGGTGATTCAAAATGTGTTAGAATTCTAACTCAATGGGCCACAATTATTATTGAGTAACTTTGTCCAAATTCAATTTTTTTTCTATGTGAAAAATGAGTTACAAATTGCGATTGAGAATTTTCAAATTCCACTCTTTCAACTTCTAATTGCATTCCAATGATCATATGTGATATTCTTAGATATTTTAGACTTCTTTAGGGACTATATTACCAACCCAAATCTTTTGGCTTTAATTATGACTCAATAGTTCTTATTTTGACTTTGATTACAACATAATAAACTCCTAATACAATTCAATTAGGACATGATTTTGATCAAGGAAATTGTGAATTACAAATTTAGAAATTTCCAATTATAATTTGGACTTAACATATCCTCATAAATTAAGCTAAAATAGATTATAAAAAGTTTGTATGAATATGTGTGAATATATTGTGAGAATATCTTCACTTTTGTATGAATATATGTAGCTTAATTTATAATAATAATAATAATAATAATAATAATAATAATAATAATATATCAAAGGTTGCATGAATTGAGAATCATTTCATGGACATTTCTATCCTAGGCATACCTTTCTCAACTCCAGAGAAATAGAAGTCAATAAGACTTTCAAGTCTCTTATAATCTTCACAATTAACAATTCAAAGATAAAAAGTCTTTCAAATCTCTTGATCTTGAAGATGTAAAATGCTTAACGAAGACTCTTGGATAGTGTTTTGAGTCGATTATTAGTCATTTTGTTATGTTTTGTATTTCAGGATGAAATTCCCGAGCTTGAGATACGTATAGTGGTGTCAATCGAGTTGAGTGGCTCGTCGACTCGACTCATAAAAAAAGGAGCCACGAGTCGCTCAGGCTCGTCAAAAGATGAGCTCAAGCCGCAAGTGAGCTCGACTTGCTCAGCTCGTGGGCTCGTGAAAAATTAAAGAATTTTTTTGAAAAGAACGTAAAAAAATAAAAATAATAAATTCAAAATGCTCGTGAGCTCGCAGCTCGACTTGTGAGCTCATGAGCTCGTGGGCCAGGTTGAGTCGAGCTAGCCCACTAGCAAACGAGCCATGAGCCGGGTCGCCTTGTGAGCTCGTGGATTTAAGGCGGCTCGACCCATTGCCATGACTAGATACATAGATGGAATTGGAAAAATAACAAGAAGAAATTGATTTGTTTCATTGTGAATTGGAAGAATTATTGCGAAGAAAGATGAACAAGAATGAAAATTCGATCATGTATATCTTTCTTAAGTAAAAGTTTCATAGATAAAGCAATAAACAATTGAATTGGAGGATTTTAGAGCAAGTATATCTTGCTTAAGCAAGAACAGAAAAAGGGAATATTCAAGTTTCTCACTTAAGCGAGAAATTAAAAACCAACAACACAATTTTCATCTTTTGCATGGATTTTCAAGGGCAAAATTGGTTTTCATGGCACGAAATTAACCACCTTGTTTGAATCAGGGATAATATATTTTGAAATAGTGATTTTTTTTTTTAATGTGCAGTTAAAAAATAAGAATTTTTTTGAATGTACATGTAAAATTACACTATGTGAGAATGTGTGATTGAAAATGAGTTTTGAAAAAATAGGGCACGTTCTCCTTACCATTTTCAAGCCGTTATCTGTTTTTTCGATTTTTCAAAACAGAACATGTTCTCTTTCCTATTTTTGAAAACGCGTTTTTGAAAACAAGTTAAAAATTTACAAAAAAAACACAAAACGATAAATTTGTCATTTTGGGTGTTTTCGGTTCTAATCAAGTTAAAATTTTCAAAATGCGTTTTTGGCGTTTTCAAAACAAATTTTCAAAATGTCAAAAAGAAAATATTTTTAACAATCTCAAAATAGACACTCAAAATACAAAATTCAAAATGAATTTAAAACTCAAAATGCAAAATTGAAACACTAAGAGTGAAAATGCATTCTTTTTCCCATTTTCGAAAAAGAATTTTTGAAAAAAAAAATTTCGACTGAAAACTCAAAACGTCTAAATAGACGTTTTGAGTGTTTTCTTCCTTTCTTCCCAAAACATGAAAACGCGGAAAACAACTCCATTTTCACCAAAATTTTCATCCTATCGATCCGCCGCATCCTTCCATCAATAACATCCACCACCTAAGCTGTCGGACCCTATACCACCGGCACCCCTCACCTCTTTCTACAACCTCCGACCATCGTCTGCCCACCAGACCGTCGAAAACAGCTCCAATTCCCATCCAAAATCGCCCACGCAGTCACGATTTTCCCCAATTACTTCTACATTCGGCTACCCTCTCGATCATCGAGCACCACCACAACATTTCTCTAAAGCAGGCGCATCTAGTTCTACTATGGGTCAGCCTCAATTTCGTCCGGAATTGGCTGAGCTTGTTGAAGCAGTCCGATAAGTTCTTTCCGAACAGTTTGGAATTTGAAATTTGTTTGGTTTTTTATTCCAATTGTTATGGAATTTATTTGGTTTTGCATCTAGTTGATGATATGGATTTGGTTTTGTTTCCAAATTTTGAATTTTTGGTTCAGTTAATCTGGAATAAGGAATTTGGTATTTTTGTTCCAGTCAATCTGAAATATGAAATTTGGAATATGTATCCAGTTTATCTGGAAATAGGAATTTGTAGGCATTCTATGATATGTTGAGAGCCTAATACGATGCCATTTTCTTCATCAGAATCTTTCCCTTTGTCTTTATCAGTGGTACCTCCATTTCCTAAATCACCGAGCCCCCACCTTTAAAAAACTCTGACTCTTTTCCACCCCAATTTGAATTCAAAGGCGTTCCAATTGGAGAAACTGCAGCTCCAAATACTGTAGGTGGTTCTAGGGATTTATTCGGTATGCCACAGCTTATGGAATGCTTGCATGAGACCCCAATTCCTCCATTCCTGTCCAAGAGTTTTGACTTAGTGGATGATCCTTCATTGGATTCTATAATTTCTTGGGAAGCAAAGGGCGACAGCTTTGTTTTGTGGGATACTGTGGAATTTGCTAGGATTATTTTGCTAAGGAATTTCAGGCACAACAATTTTTCAAGTTTTGTTCAGCAACTTAATACATATGTGGGTATCCATTTAATTTAACTCTGGGATGTTTATGTTCTTGGTCTACATATCTATTGATTCTTAATTTCTTTATTTCATTGCTCTTGCTTTTGTATGTATATTCTTCTGTAGTTTTTTGTGTTTCTTCTGTGTACTTTTTGGAATCCATTTCTTGTAATTGTATTTAGCTTGATGTAAATGAAGTTGTAGAGCATTTTTAGTGCTGGTGGATCACATGCTTTTTGTACTGAAATATGGAATGATATAATTTTGTTTTTAATACATTTTATTTCTTTGAGCAATTTAATGTTGGATATTTGTTTAAACTTCGTGATATTTTAGGATAGTTATAGTGATGTGATCATATTAGTATATAGTGTGTCATCGTTCATCAATCCAACCTGTAGATGGTGCTGAGATGCTACAATTGTCTCATTTGAAAATAAGAACCCTGGACTGGTTGCTGAAATTTGGAGGTTCATCTATTCACAGGTAGTATTTAAAGCTTTGGTGGAAATTTCCTGAGTTTTATGCATCTAATTACTTTCTTTGGGACTGATAAAGTATTGCACTGATTTGTGTATGTTTAGTACAATGCAACTCTTTATACTCGTGGAAATTGACCGTGTGGATTTTGACTTGTGACTCTGTATAGTTATTTTCTTAGGACAAATACTCTTTTTTTTTTTTGTTCATGGTGAATTTTTTTTTTTTTTTTGATGAACATTAATTTGTGACTGATTTTTGGGTACTTGTATATAGGGATTTCGTAAAATTGCTATCAGGTAGATGCCGGAAAATCAAACATCATTTATTTTTTCTATTGAGAACCTTTATGTTGTGTCACCTTTCTGATATTAGTATAAGTGTTGGCAGTAAGTGGAAATTTTCTGATATTAGAACAAGTTGGGTTTCATAGATGGGACAATCTGCGAGCCGTAGACTAGAACGACCCCTTAATGGCGCATTGGCTAAGATGTAATGATATCGTGATTACTTGGCTCCAAAACACCATGACGTGGACATCAGGAGTAGCACTAAGTATGCTGAAACTACACATATGTTGAAACTACACATCAGCTATGGTTGGAGCTCGATCAGCGTTTTGCACTACAAAACGCACCTTGAATCTATGAGGTTAAGCATGCCATTATGGTTTTAGTTCAAAGCTAATATGATGTAAGTGTTTATTTTTTTAAGTTTAAGACTCTGCTAGATGAACTTCTGAACTATGAGGCCATCCCCAATTGCACTCGTGGAGGCCTGAACATAGTTGTTGAGAACCAACAACGAGATTGGATAATGAAATCCTTAATGGGCTTAAATGAATCATACAAGGTCATTAAGGTAGATATCCTACTGATGAAACCTTTTCCTACTTTGAATGAGGTCTATGGTACCATCCAACAGGAAGAGAAAAGAAGGTAGATATCAGTAGAAGGAACTGTGAATGAGCATCCTTCGTGGCCAAAGGAAACTGGAGAGAAAGTGGTAAACAAGGCTCCCCACTGCAGAAGAAGGAGTACTACTGCACTTTCTGTAAGATCTCAGGACACTCCCTTGAAAGGTGTTTTAGAGCTAACCCAAATAGGCATGTATGTTCACATTGCCAAATACCTGGCCACAAAGCTGATAAGTGCTTCAAGCTCCATGGATATCCATCAACTCTAAAAAATGATGGAAAGAACAGATACAGATCAGCTGCAAATCAAGCCACTGCCACTGTAACTCCAAATCAGGAACAGAACAACAAGGCTCAAGTGCCAATGACTCAAGAGCAATATTTTCAACTCATGGCTATTCTGAAACCATCTACTAATCGGGATCAAAACACTGAAACCAACTCTGAGAGTATCATTCCAAAAATCTGTAGTACATCATATTGCTTATCAACTACTAGAACTAAGCACTTTGACAAACTCAATGTTCCTTGGATTCCGGACACTAGTGCAATAGACCATATGATCTATTCACCATCTTATTTCACCTCCACTAAGTCACATATTGACTGTGTTGTTTCCCTACCAAATGGGAACATTGTCCCCGTTACTCAGATTGGGACAACCCAAATCACCAAAACTTTAACTCTTCATGATGTGCTATTTGTTCTCTCTTTTGATTTTAATATGATATTTGTTAGAAAGTTAACCTTGGAATCACATTGCTGTGTCATTTTTCTTTCTCATTATTGTTACATACAGGACCTTTTAACTTGGACCATGACTGGAATGGGTGAATTGAAGTCAGGTCTTTACCATATGATGAAGACACCAATTTCTTCTGCAGCTCTTCAACAAAGTCTGAACCAGCTAATGAAAAGATCATGTATTGCAGCACTTGTGACTAGCCTTTCAGAACCCTTTGATATCTGGCACTACAGTTTGGGGCATCCATCATTTTCTATTTTTCCAACAAAGCCATTCCAAACTAGATAGGTCAAAGCCGTGTTATGTTTGTCCTTTAGCCAAAATGCACAAGCTTCAATTTCCTGTAAGTCAGCATAAATCAGAAACATACTTTGATTTAATATACATTGATCTTTGGGGGCCTTGCAATGAAACAAGCTATAATAAAACTCGTTATTTTCTAACAAAGCTAGAGCATCAAAAGCCTTATAGGCCTTTTATCTCATGATAGAAACTTAATTCAAGACTAAAATGAAGATTATTCAATCTGATAATGGGGGGAGGAGAATTTAATATGAAAGATTTTTATCTTGAAAATGGGATTATACATCAAAAATCACGTGTCGAGACTCCTCAACAAAATACGATAGTTGAGATGAAGCATCAACACATTTTAAACATTGCAAATGGATTTCCATTGAGGTATTAGAATGAATGTGTCATGACTGCAGTGTATCTTATCAATAGAACACCATCGTCTATTCTGAATCACAAAAGCCCCTTTGAAATTCTATTCCAAAAGGAACCAGCATCCTCTCACCTCAAGGTTTTTGGGTGTCTTGCCTTTGCCACTATCTTCATTCAAGGCAGACATAAATTCGATTCTAGGGCCAAAAGGTGTCTGTTCCTTGGATATTCTTTTGGGATTAAGGGATATGGACTCATTGATTTACAAACTAAAAGAATCTTTGTGTCCAGAAATATTGTTTCTTATGAAACTATCTTACAATTCAAAGAAGACAAAACTACAGAGCCCAATAATGCTAGACATCTTACTGATTCTTGTTTCTATCAAGATTCACCAATTCTTAATATAAACAATCACACGTTACTAAACTTGAGGAGCCAGATATCTAGCCTATCTCCTACCATGAAGGTCACAATGAATACTATGACACAAATCAAAACCAAAATACACAACCCATAGAACAAACAGACCTACAAGCTGATGAGCCAATAAATTTTCCTTTACCAAGGAGGTCCACCAGAATCAAAAGAACTCCCCAGCACTTACAGGATTTCATATATCAATACGTGACTTCATTTACTCTATTGTAGAGCTTGGCCAGGACAAAAGGATCTTTAATCTCAGGTAGCCCTTATCCTCTTAGTAATAATGTTTCTTATAAAAGGCTAACCATTCCTCACAAAGCTTTTGTCAGTTCCATAACTTCTAAAATTGAACCAAAACATTTCCAAGAAGCCATCAAGCACCCTGAATGGTGTGAAGCAATGAGGACAAAAATTGAAGCTCTTAAGTCATAACACATGGGCCATTGTTGATCCGTCGCCTGATAAGGAAGCAATAGGATGCAAATGAGTATATACGATCAAGTTTACAGCTGATGGGAGCATCGAAAGGTACAAAGCTAGGCTGGTTGCAAAGGGTTATACACAGTAAGATGGCTTGGATTATCATGAGACCTTTTCTCATGTGGCAAAGGTGGTCACCATTCATAGTTTACTAGCAATTGCAACCATGAAAGGGTGGTTCTTATACCAATTAGATGTCAACAAGGCATTTTTACATGGTGATTTGAATGAAGATGTGTATATGCAGTTATCTCCTGGATATGACAGCAATGACAAATCAAAGGTGTGCAAGTTACATAAAAACTTATACGGCGTAAAGCAAGCTTCAAGGCAGTGGTATACAAAGTTATCTGCCTTCATCACTCAGCATGATTTTATCCAATCAAAGGCAGATTACAGCTTATTCACTAAGGTTACACCGAGTACTTTCACAGCAATCCTAGTGTACGTTGATTACGTTATCCTAGCAGAAGACTGTATGGACACTATCAATGAACTTAAAGTTGCACTTGATGAGAAATTTAAGATCAAAGCCTTGAGGAAATTGAATTACTTTCTGGGAATAAAAATGGCAAGAACAGTGCAAGGAATACACATATGTCAAAGAAAATATGCTATTGACATTTTGGGGGATTTAGGCACTATAGGATCAGCACCTTCAAAGATACATCTTGATCAAAATGTCAAATTGAGTAAAGAAAATGGTGAATTGCTTCCTAATCCTTCTATCTACAGGAGGTTAATAGGGCGATTATTGTACCTAACTATAACAAGGCCAGACCTCTCGTATTCAATACAACTTTTGACCCAATACATGGATAAGACTAGAGTGCCACACCTCCATGGAGCATACAAAGTACTGGAGTATATCAAAAGAGCACCGGGATAGGGTTACTCTATTCTATTACTTGTGATGTGCAGCTCAAAGCATACTCAGACTCAAAGTGGGCTACTTGTCCAGAAACTAGGAGATCTGTCACTGGTTACTGTGTGTTCATTCGTTCATCACTTGTGTCATGGAAGTCAAAGAAGCAAGGTGTGGTCTCAAGGTCTTCTTCAGAAACAGAGTATAGGGCAATGGTACAGGCGTGTTGTGAAGTAACATGGATGAAGTATTTGTTGGAAGATCTGTAAATTGAACACAATCAGCCAGCAAAGCTGTATTATGACAACAAATCAGCTATATACATTGCCATTAATCTCTTTTTTCACGAAAGGACGAAGCATATAGAAATAGATTGTCATGTTGTGAGAAATAAAATTCAAAATGGGAGTATAGTTACTGAGTATGTCCACACTGGATCCCAACTAGCTGACATGTTCACAAAGGCCTTGAATTCTTTAAGCCTCTACTCGCATATGATCAAGATGTGAGTAATTGATATCTACTCTCCATCTTGCGGGGAAGTGTTGAATTATGATGATGAAGTTAATCATGTGGCAGATGAGATGGCATTACAGTCTGCCAAACGAGATGACTCAAGTATCAATGGTGGTCCAGTATTGAAGAAATGATCTAGAAGAGAAAAAGGATCTAGAAGGATTCATCACATGGAGTTTGTTATTTTTTGTAACCATATTTGATTCTTTGTAAATATTCCATTTTGTATCGGTTTGTAAGTTTATAAATCTGCTGTAAATTCATTAACATAGTATCAATTCAATTACAAGAATTGTAATCAAAGTAATTACATTCTCAGCTAATTGTTTGACACTTTATATTTTTTACTCTTTTTCACTTTCTTATACTTGATATTAAAGAAAAACGAGAAAAAGATGAAGATCTTACACCAAGATTTTGTCTTCTCTTTACAAAATCTTGAAACTCTAGTTTTTTGGTTGATTTTTTTATTCTTTTGGCTTGAATAATATATGTACAATGAATCCTTCAAACCTTAGCTTGAATATATGTCTAATAAAACTCCACAAGCCCCTTTTAATTGTTGGACTATATTGTATCTATAGAACAATATTTATGCAAAAATCCTTGTTCAACTTGATTTCCACAAGAGAGTTTGAATTTGTTTCTATTAAAGAGTTTAAGAAATAAAAGGAAACAATTCTTTTTTTCAATTAAACTCCATTTCTCATATGACTTTATTCCATCATCTTCTAATATTTGCAATTAAGTCATCTTCATTCCACAGTAATAATAGCCGACTTGAGACAAGTTTCGAAATTTGCAAATTTAGTATCAAACTTTTCAAATGCTAAATTTAACTCACGAAGTTATGAATTTTTACCGAATGCTCCATTAATACTTTCAATTGATCTTTTTCAATCCGGTTAATCTTCGATTACTTCAAATCAACTCCAATTAAGTTCCAAATAACCTCTTCTCACATAAATTGTATCCAAGTTGAAATTTTCATACAATTAACATAATTTACACAAATTAAGTAAATAAATACTCAATTATATATAATTAAATAAAAATAGAAGCCAAGATAAGCTCATGAAATGCACTTATCACCCATCATTTGGACCACATTCTCCTTAAACTTGGACAATGCTTGAACATAACGAATTGAATGACAAATATTATTAAAACACAAATGCAACAATAATATTGAACTTGAACTTAATCATTACTTCTAACAAACGTTGAGAGTGCCAATTCTTGAAAATGATCGAAAGGCCTCCGAAAAGAGGGAGAGAAAAAAGAGTTTTTGGAAGATATAAGTTAAAAAAAAAAAAAAAAAAAAAAA
>CAIGRB010090175.1:0-22326 GCA_903798255.1 Fraxinus quadrangulata | reverse complement strand
CCCCCCCCCCCCCCCCCCCCCCCCCCCCCCCCCCCCCCCCCCCCCCCCCCCCCCCCCCCCCCCCCCCCCCCCCAACAACATGAATTATTGCACTAGAAGGGTCTGATTGTTCTTTTTAAAATTTTCCCTAATTTTTCGGGTTATTATTGTTAGTTTTGACTGATTTGGCAAGTGAGACCGTGAAATATATAGCTCCGAATAGCAAATTTGAGAGCCGGAACTTTGAAGAAGCCTTGATGTCCGGTATTAATTATATTATTACTGCTTGACAATTGCTAGTTTTATTGTTAATGGAGATCTTTATTTGTCATCTAATTATTTTGTTTTCTGGTTTTGGTTATTTGTTGAAGTTCCTGATCTCGAGACAGTGGAATTTAAAATTCTGAGTCGTAATGATCAGTATGAGATAAGAGAAGTCGAGGTATTCTTTTATCATTCTGTCCAGTTACCATCCATCTGTTATTTTGTGAAAGTTTTTAGGTCCAGTTTCGTTGCGTTTTTACATCCATAACTCAATGTTTCTTGAAAGATATGCACATGCAACTAGTATTTAGTGTAAAAGTAACTGAATGTAGAGAAGTATACCAGTAATTTTGCTCCATTTGGCAATGCCATTTTTGGTCCCAATTTGTTTGCAAGTGTGTTCATTTGGTGGCAGAAGTAGCCTTGTAGAGAAATTAGATGTATTGTCGAATATGTGGCAGTTTTATATTAATAATGGGGTCGTAGACAAAGATCAACTCTAAAAGTTGAATGTTGCCTTAATATTTGCAGTGATAAAGTCCTAAAATACATACTAAAGTGTCTGAGAAGTGACACTAACTGGAAGTACCAATTTATTATGACAATCAGATGTATTCTAAAAGCGAGACTTACTCTTTTTTGCTAGAGACCAAAAGTGGAATTTTGGATACTGAGTATAACTGCAACTCTCTCCATATAACTGGTTTCAAATTAGTGCGACTCTGGAACCATGACTTTGATCATGGGTGGAGCCAGGAATATAATTCAGTTGGGGGCATGACTTAGTTATAAATAATAATTTTAGAACAAAACAATAACACAATAGTATTTATATAGTTTATCTAGAATCTAATGATGTAAATGATAACATTTATATGAAATACAAGAAGAAATGGTTTAACCAAAAGATTTTTATCTCGGAGTCACTACTCAACTATAATGAACAAGATTTTAACTTATTTTTCGTAATTAATATTGTCCCTATTCTAATTCTTCCATCAAATAGATCATGTTAACTTAGATTGAGTAGATCTTGAAGATGACATTAGCCTAAAATACAATTTCTTTTTACTTGTAGATAAAGTTTGATGAAATATTGTGGAAATCAGGAGTATTTGCTCAGCAGACCAAATGACATTGATCAACAGTTTGTAATCACCAATTAAATTCTCTAAATAGGCCGAACATAGTTTTTCTACATGTTAAAATATCAAAATTTTGAATTAAAAAACAACAAAAAAAGTTTCTTAACTTAAAAAAAAAAAAAAGCTCCGAAGTTAATTTCCACTGGACTCTAGGTGGCCCTGCTACTATTTTTGATGGAAATTGTAGCCTTGAGTATATTATCTGAATGATCTGACAGTATATAAGTGTAAATGAATAGGTGTGATGATATTTTATTTTCCTGAATGAAGAACAAGAACAAAATTATGGATCCTGGCAATCAACACGCTTTTAGTCCTTTTTAGTCACCAAGCACAATGCTATACAATTAAATGAGTCCCTGTTGCTTCAGTAAACCTAACAAGATATTTTCAATGAAATCATATAAATAGTTATGCACATAGTAATCGTTCCATTTCTGCGTCTCTGTGCATGTTCTCCTCCATGTAATAAAAACAGCCTTATGTTATTGCTGAGACAACGATGCCTGGGAAGTATGGATTTGATTTTACAGGGGCATCTCAGTCCTTCAACGTGCTGGCTGGGTACTTGTTTGGTAAGGTAATTAAGTACTTTTAGAGATTGAAAAGAATGTTTTGCTTCAAAATTAGTTTCTTATTGTTATTTTGAATTTTGTTTTGTTCTCTTTTTTTTTTGTTGTTCTCATTTTTATTATTCCGTGGTTTATTCCTCATGAGATCATGATGACTCCAGAATACAAGAAAGGAGCAAATGGAGATGACTACGCCTGTTTTTACTCGCAAAGTACAATCGGTTGGGGAGAAAATGGAAATGACAACCCCTGTGATAACTAAAAGGGTAAAGCTCTCACATGGTTTATTTTCTTTCTTTATCGATATACTCTTTTTCTCTTTATTTATACTTGAAGCATGTTAATGTTGATATCCATAAATGTGAGGTCTCTTAAAAGTTGGCTGAATAACTTGCCACAAGGACTCATCATAACAGAGATATCTATTTCGCTTTGCTTCTACTCGCTTCTAAGTACTTTTTTATTCTTGTGGGGTCTTGTGTGAGTTACATTGATACATTACTTTTAGGTCCGAAGACGTACTATATAGTTACTTGAGGATTCCCAGCTCTTCAGTAAATTGAAGGGGGCTATTTCACCATTTGCCAGTTTTATGTAGGATTCTCTAATATTATTGACTTATCATTTAAAAGGTAGCAGAGTAAACAGATGAGAAAATTAGATAGTCAATTTCCGAACATGTTAAGGTTCTACTTTTTAAGATGAATATTGGATACGAGTTGAAATTGTTCTCTCATAACTAAGGTCTTGCAATCTACATGTCAAGAGTACAATGTTATTCTAGAACGAAATCTAAAAACTGTTTTGCATGTCATTTCAGTATCCATACGTTTATATTCAACCACCCATGCATTTATGATTTATTTTCTATTTTCAAATTTCATGTATGTCAAATGCATGTAATACAGCCAGTATCTCAAGCTTTTCATGAATTTCTGCACACCTTAATCCCGATCTGATCAGATTGAGGTTTCACTTAGGTGGAAGATCAAGATAAATGGAAGATGTCCTTTGTCATGCCCTCAAAGTATGGTTCCAATTTGCCATTGCCCAAGGATTCTTCTGTGACTATCAAAGAGGTGCCAAGTAAAATCATCGCAGTTGTTGCATTTTCAGGTCTGTTTTCTTCTAGAAGGTCTTGCGATCAAGAAGGAATTTGATTTACATAAAAAAAATAAGAGAGAGGATGAGTTACTGTAGCAGCACGAAAATATTCATGCTATGTTATTGTGCTCAAATGAGATTTTATTTTGTTTACTATTTCGCAAGTTATCTTGGGGTTTTTGTCTGTCTTACTAGTTTACGTAGGTCTTTTTGTGTTTTGTTTTCTTTTTTAATGAAGTTGATTGGTTGACGAGTTTAGGGTTTGTAATATCTCAGAAATTAGAATACTAAGCCCCACGTTATGGAAGGAAAATTAGTTGGCACAACTGATAGGAATGTGAATTTAAATCAATGCAGCCAGTTATGAGACTCTAGCAGCACAAATGAAGCGACATAGAAACTCACTTCAAATGCATTGGGCCAGATTTTTTAAATCAGTTTTTGTTCTGAATTTTTGTCAGGCTTTATCACTGATGAAGAAGTTGAACGCCGGGAATCAAGACTCAGGGACTTACTGAATAATGACACAGAATTTCGTGTGAAAGAGGGTGCATTGGTGGAAGTTGCACAGGTATTAGCAATATGTCAATACGGAATACAAATATTACTAAATGATCAGAATTTGAGTTGCCTTCTACTTCTCTAATTGTGCAGTATAATCCACCATTTACACTTCCATTCACGCGTCGTAATGAAATTTCTCTTGAAGTTGAAAGGAAACAGCCATAGCTTCAGTCTGTGTATGAACTGTAGCAAGCTTAAGCCCCTTTGCTCATAGCAATAATGTATTTCTTACTGTTACTAGTGCAGAACTGCTGACAGGTAGAGTCTTGTAATATATGATAAAGATGCATGGTTTTGTAATATTTGATCAAATTAAATATTCATAGATCAAATTATGTATGGATCGAAACAAATATGTTTCAACATTGTTAACTTTGTTGTAAATATAAGAAAATGCAACACTCCTGTTTTCATAGCTTACGTTTTACATCATCTCTGAAATAGTAAAATTTGCTCCTGGAGAGAGAAACAATGGAAATTAGGATGAGTCATTACTAGAGAGAATAGAAATTGTGACCAGTGATATATGCTGATAGTGTAAGCTATGATTTTTACCATGCTAATGGTTACCAGAGAGTATCTGAGAATTTGTTCTTATGTGTGTGTGATTCATGCAATAAAATGCTCTGGAATAATTAAGATCACAGGAAGAACTTGCTTAGGAATGTGAAATATCTTCAACAAAGTATGTATTAGTCCAAAAGTTACTCCTTTGAAATATGCTAATCTACTTTTCAGAAAATTCCCTATACGAGCGTAGTTGTTATTCATATACTAGTCTGTTTCATAAGTATTTTCTGGTTAGGTGTAGTTCTGCGTTTTGTGAAAAATAATTATATTCCAGGATATTTTCTTTGCTTGAGGTCACGTTTTCTTAGTTTAGAGTTATTAGCACAAGTAGCTTAAGTACTTTATGAGCTTTAAATTAGAATTTGGAATTCTACAAGGTTTAGGACTTCTTAAACTCTCACAATGTTTCATATTTTATAGGAGATTGGGAAGTTCTACAGAAAATTTAGATCTTTTGAAGCCTTTTTTGGATTCCACGATGCTATCAAACCTTCAATGCGTTGACAATTCCACCGTCACATCTCACAAGCCTGAAAAAAAAATTTCACATTAACCACCAATACATAGTCTTAAGCTATGAAATGAACTTGACTAGCCACTGGTTAGGTGAATATACTGCCAGAGACATTCCACAATAAATGTTTACGTAAGTTGCAAATAAAAGCATCAATGTTGAAGTACTTAAATATTTTTTTAGCGTGATTACATACTTACAGTTTTACCAAAGTAAGAAACCATTTTTAAGTGTTAATATTTTCGCAGTTGCTATACTCTTCACATCCCTTTTGGCAGGCCTCAATTGAGTAATAACAAAAGAAAAAAAATTACTTGCTCAGAAATCATAATCAGACTCATTATTGATTCACAGTCGACGGTCACGTCGGTTGGTCTATGAAACTGGCGGAAGTACCAGCAGAAGCACAGTAACGACCAGTCGACCTCGACTCGCGACTCGCAGTTGCGCAGACGGCGCGGTTAGGGTTGTTTTGAAATGTGAATCTTGTGATTTGTGAAAGAGTGAAGGGAAGGGAAGGGAAGGGAGGAAAAAAAAGGGAAGGAGAGACCGGAGTCCAGAGACAACGGTGTCGCGGCGGTTGGAGTTGAAAGGGAAGGAGAGGATGATATGAATAAGCGATTTAATTCATTTAGTATTAAAAAAAAAAAAAACTTGGGCCAAAATTGAGACCCATCCGATTTTGGGCCAGATGAAAAAACAAGGGCCGGCCCTAAATATGATGCCTAGAGTTCCTTATTCTTATTATCTTTATTTCTTTCATTAATTTCTTCAATTTAAATATGAACCTAAAACAGCTGCTGCTGTTGTTTCGAATTCGAGTTTTACATATTCTCCTATTTTAAATTCTTCCATAACTGTAATCCCCATGTCCTTCTTACATCAGTTTGATGCTGTTGTCAATTGATAATGTCTACGAGTTTTATATTCTGCTTAAGTCAACTTCTTCAAGCTATGGATCATTTAGAGTATTAAACAGCAGGATAGAAATTTGCTTGTTGCACATCTGAAGCAAGGTATTGTCTCTGGAGGAGTATATACAAAGATTTAATGAGCTAATGCCGTGGTGTCCAATCAAGGAAAGTGCAAAGAAATCAACTGAGCTTGCTTCATGGATGCCTCTTGAATTCAATTCCTATTGGCGTCTGAATTAGCGCGTGTATATCATATACAGACATTTTGAATAATTTATCAAAAAAATAAAAAATATTAACGCGTGAAATTTCTTCTCCGTGTCTTCGTTCTTACTTTGAGGACAATACTTCACTCGATAGGGATTCTGACTTCAACGGTCGAAAAATGTTTTATTTTAATCTAAAAATACTGTCGGGACATTCAATGGTGTAAAATACTCTAAATCTATAAGCATGCGTGTGTCATCTTTAATCTTCCACTATCTAAACAATGATGTACAGACCAGAAATTCTTGAAATTGAATTAATTTCCAGTGTTATTAATGTTTACAATAAAACGTATCACATTACCCACTCTATTTTTCCATTAATGAATCATGAGTATGTAGATCCTTATCTTGGCGATAATGGTCGTAGCATTAGCACTTCTACTATTATCATTGCATCGATGAAATCAAATATATATTAATTTATTTTCGTATGAGATTATTGCGAGTGCCTTTGGATTAACCAATGAATAAATGGTATTATTCTACATGTATCATTAATGATCTTTGGTGGCACGATAATTATCTTTTCTAGTCGAAATGGTGGAAAGTTTTTTGATTAAAATTTTTGCTATTGCCTTCTCCACTAGACAAATTTTTGCTATTGCCTTCTTGAAAATTCCATCTTTGGATTGATTCTGTGAATCTGAAATCCAACCTACGTCTAATTTCTCTGTGATCTGTCTAGTAGTTGCCTGGTACATAACCAATCACACGGAGAGAGTTTTTTCACGAGCCTCATTACTAATTTAATAAAGTGATTTTTATATCCTTGTGATTAATTTGAAATATACAGATTGTGTATGGAATAACACCTTTTCTTCTTGCTTTTACGTCCCTTTTCCTGCACTGTGAAATTGAGGTGCAGAAACATTACTAAAGCTATGAACATGTGCAAGTTTTTTGTCTCCCTAAGATACGCAATTCTTTTTGTATTCTTGTTTCAGTCACTTTAGAAAAGATGAAATTCCTTAAAGTATCATACAATGTTTTCGTTTTTTAAACTGTCCTTTGTTTTCCTTTTTATATTAAGCAGAACGGGAGGAAATCATCCGCCTTTCTGAAATATCTAGGCCATAATCTTCATGTTTGATCATATGAAATCTTGAATGAATTGTTCCATGTTAACTAGCAGACTGCAGATGTACGACTTGTCCCTTTCAGTATTGCTGGTTGAAGCAAGCGCAAGGGGAGGATGTGGGAGTTCTGAAAACGAGTTTAGTGCAGACGGGTCATAATTCTGTTAAATTATAAACAAGAGAAGTATTTTAAACCTTTGTGAAAAAAAATGAAAATACAAATTAGACTATACATTCTTTTATCTTTCAGAGTCTTAACTAAATTTTGTATTTGAAGTACTTCTTTCATGATAATTTTTATTCTCATCTATTCTACATTTTCCTTCTAGTTTTCCCATATGCTAGTTCACTTCAGGCACACTATCCAGCGAGGGCGTCCATCCTCTGCAATTCATGTTATCAATCCTGTCAGTGGTATCAACCTTGTATGTGCTTTGTTTCGATATCAAAGCATCAACTGAAACTCCTCCTTTTCCTAACATTGCCTGCAGGTCTTGTTTGCTGATGACAAGCTTAATCCTCAAAACTCCGGTTGCTTCTCCAGCTTCTTCGACTGAATCTGCAAAACGAACAGTCTTCGTCTTCTTCTTCTTAATCTGCAGTGGAGGAGCCACTGGTAGAGGTAGAAGGTAATATAACTGACCCCCTATCATTTTAGCATTTGGATTCATGTACTGTACTACTGGAAGTTTATCTGATATTGCATGGTGAGAAAACTCTGATAAGACGTGATGAACTTCTAATGGGGCTTTGTATTCAAGGATTTTCCCATCTATTTTTATGACTTTGATAACCTTTGCCTGAAGAGCTAAGCAATTTCCCATGGCTCTGTGAAAATTGGTTAATGGAGAAAGTTTTGTATGTAGATAAGAAGTGGCTTCCAAGCAAGATTTGTGGGAGTAACTTTGGTTTATTTATAAGGAAAAGGGCCCAAAGAAAGCACTCAAGATTTTTGAATATTACAGGAAAAACTCAATTGCACTTTGGGGCCCACCTTGTTGATTTTTGTTCTTGTGCTCTGGATCATGAATGGTGATTTCCTCATTGTTGTGATCATGATCCATTTGAATCTTTGAAAGTCCAAAAGTTTGCAAATGCAAATTATTGAAGTTATAGCTAGCCTTTTTATTGTGCTCGTTAATTATAGCTTTTAAGTGAAGTCGAATCATAGGTAAAAAAATTATATTATTTTAACATGGTTCAATTGAAGATGAAGATAAAGATTTTTTGAAGTTTGTTGTCCCTCATAAATCATATTTATGAAACTCTACGTGTCAAGCCTACGACAAATGATGAGGCGCTTGTGGATAAGACATACGTAAAGAGATTTTTTTTCCCCCCCAACGACTTAAACTCTCAAATGAGTTAATTTAAGACTCGAGATCAGGCATCTTGTAGGAGTGCTTTTGTAGTCTAAGTTACCCAAGTGCTCAAGACATATTTAGTAGATAGGATTTGATGACACTTGATGGCATAAGAAAACAAAGTTAAAATTAAAACCGTGTAGAATAAATTATCACAAGTCTAATTTAGTACTACGCGTCTAATATACACTAACGAGCTAAAGGGTTAAAAATGTAAAAAATTAATGAAACACTCGTGTCAAATTCCAAAACCATATTATGAAAGTGATTATGATTATATTACTATGGTAAGTGGATGATTACCACATTCCATATTTAAGGGAAATTTCGGTTAAGATCTAGTGAGACCACTTCTAGTTAGTGGTTGATTTGTTGTGTATCATGGTTGACTCCACTTATGCAACACCAACTATTTGCTGGACCCTCTGATGAATATATTATCAATGAGCTATGCGTGTGATACTGTAACCATGACGATTAGACCAACATTTTATGTATGTTTATCACATTTCTTTTACCTATTCTACTTAGGACAAATATGATATTTGGTGGGGATTTCATAGCATAGGGTAGGGTAGGGTAGGGGTGAGGTAGGTTAGGTTAGGTCTATGGAGATATTGGTTGATTATATCTTGATCCCAATAGATCATAGCATCCAAAAGTACTCAAAACAAATATGATTCTAATACGTTCTTTTTAAAATAGAATTGTTGAACCGAACAGTGGTCTGGTCCAGGTGGCAATATTTGGTCCATTTGCAAATAAATCGATCAAGAACCGCTTAGATCGTTAAGTAACATTTCGAATTGGATCGATTCACGAAAAATTGGAACCGGCTCAATGTGAATCAATTGGTCCATAGCAAAATTTTATTTCATATTTTCACATGAAGAGATTTGAACCCACAAAGCTTATATGGAAGATTAGAAGCTTGACCACTATGACTTGCAAAATCTCTACAATTTACGTGAGCGAATTATATATATTCAGTTTTAGTAAAATGACATAATTTGTCCGTTTTACATAATTCCGTCAAAGTTTTCTAGGCCTGCCCCCTAACTCAAAATTCAAGGTCGATCACTACTCTTGAGAGAGATACGTTTTATTGGTGAAAAAAACTTTTCTTTAGCTAGGTATATGTTGTAATCAACTTTTGATTTACGACTGAATTATACTTGTACAAGCCCGTAAGCCAACCAACCCCCAGTGAAATTTTGGAAAAGTAACACAGGCTTGGCTTCTTGACCAAAAATGAAAAAAGAAACCCTACCCACTTGCTGTATTAGGGCATTTTGTAGTATTTGCACAAACTGCTTGCTTAGTGCAGTGTGATGTTATCAACACGCATGTCTGATATAAGGTTGTAATTTGTTAATTGCTATGTGTTTTTGTTTATCATTTTTAACTATGAAGTTAATTAATACTAAAATTCCATTAATGATTCACAACCTATTTAATGTTAATGATTCCGAGTCCTGGTAATTTGAGCATCTTAATAAAGAAAAAAGAGTAATTTCTCCCATGAGTTTGAAGCACAAATGTCGCTAGACGTGAACGTACATTTGGTAACACTTTTGAAAAGTCGAAAATTACTTATGAGATTAAAAAAGTACTTTGAAGCATATTTTTATAATTTTAAAAGTATTTTTTTCTAACTATAAGAACTTTTATAGGAAACTGATTTAATATAGCTTCTTCATGAAGCTCTTCTACAAAATGTAGAAGTAAGAGGAAAAACACAATCAAACGAATCTTATTATCTCCCTAAGGTTATATCTCACGATGACGATCTCCTTTTTGTAACTTTCACTTGCGAAAGATTTATTCTGATGATGCAACACCGATTCTTATTAATCAATAGAAGCGTGAGAGTTTTATAGCATCGTTTGTAAATTTTTGTTGCTAATTTGCACGGACCTGAAAGCGATGAAAAATAAAAATAGTATATTTAAAAAATATTTGTTGTTGATTTGATTGTTAGATGGTGTTCTATTACCAATTGAATCCCTCTTAATTAATTATATAAAAAAATTGGCTATTTCCTTGTCCGTGGAACACGCGAAGCATTTAAAAAAGAACACAACGAGAGGGAGTGATCCGGAATAGACAATTACTTGTTAGTTAAAAAGGCATCAAAGTGTAAGATATTGGTGAAAGTATAACGACACAAATGTTCAACAAAAACGGATCACTTCAATTGATTTCCTCTTGTAATTTGTCCCGATGCATTGTAGCTTTTAAAGAAATATTTATTTTCAATATACTTTTTTCGTGTGCATCTCAAACAACGCTTTTTTATTTAATAATAATCATATTTTTAACGTTTTGAATTGTCACATAAAAGAGTCATTTGACAAGTCAAATTCACTTTTTAATTTATTTTTTATATATAAAGAATTTGTTGGATTTTTCGACAACAAAATTTACTCTTTAAAATTAAGTCATAATGACATGATTAGTAAAGATTAAAAACATTCTAAACGCTCATCATTTGAGTTTTATCAATTATTATATCGAATTGAATATCTTCATGTAAAATTTTAAACTCTTAAAATAAATATTTCTATTAATTTACATTTGTGTTACACGAGTGCATAAAGATTTTGCTAGGTTGAGTGTTTGTTTTTCTTCGACTTTGAGTTGGTAAAATTTCATTTTTAATCATATATTTTATTGAATTCATAATATTATCCATTTTTAGCTCCTGTTTGACAAGTCAAAGTCAATAATTAATTTTAACCACATATTTCATGAGTCTCGTAACATTTATCAAAATCTATTAAAAATCTGATTTTAATTCTCACGCCTCAATCACAAACGATTGGAAATCTCGAGAACTTGTGGAAAAAGCAAGGCAGGCTTTGAGATGCGACAAAGATTTCATTCTCATTTAATACTTCCCGAAAAGTCACAGTCTTCTTTTGCCACCCACACTAAAAAAAGGGCACTAGTTTGGTGTAACATTGTTTACTTTTTTCCTCTTGGGCCACTATCGGCTGATATGGCACGGAGGATGAAGACGCTTGGAGCCGTGTTATCGGGCGGCCACCGCCTTGTAGAATTTTGGCTTTGGGTGTGCGTTTACTCTGGTAAAATTCTAACTACTGTTGTCAAGTCTTTGCTGATTGTGAATTCACCATTAGTGGAGGAGATCCGCTTATCTCCCTTCTAGATAATTAGAAAGACATATATATTTGAGAAAAAATATTAAGAAAAAAAATGTTAAATCTATTCTTAAAGAAGTAGGACTTGTGCGGATTTCGTTTTGCTTCGGAACTTAGGTGAATCTCTCGAATGATTCGAGTATTACTTTAGAACTTGATATGAATCTCTTAGATCCTATTCGACGGAAATTTGTTTATTTGTTTAGTATATATGATATATTTTTTATTTTTAATGCAAATTTTAAATTTAATAATATAAGTATAAAAGTCTACACAAGTCCAATGCGAAAATCAAATTCTACGTTCGTGTCTCGATTCTTGACTAACTAGGAAATCCGTATCTAATGGAGTGCAGCATTTTTCCATACCTAATGAAAATATTTATCGTCCGTGATTTTTTTATACACTAATTAAGAGGTCAATCCAAGGTCCCACATGTTTTATCAACAATAATGATATATATCATTTTTTTTTTCTGGGAAGATTTCATATTTAAGGGAGTTAAGAGATACAATTTCAAAATTAAGAATTTTTTTTAAAAGTTTTAAAATTCAGGTTATAATTAAAATTCATTAATTAAATATATTATGATCACAACACTATGCAGTTTATAGTTACAATTACGTACTGGCATCGCCACCAATGCTATGCGGTGAAGTCATGTAGATAGGTGGATAGAGTGGAGGTGGGAAATGAAGCAGCAAAAGAAAATCAGTTTTTAAAAATAAATTAGGGTTTGTTGGGTTGGTGACGTGAAGGTGGTATATTAATTTAATTTCATAATATTATTAGGAATATAAAAAAGTTTGATAATTATTCCCGTCAAAAAATAAGTTTTTATTTGGATCAACTCATTTCTTACAAAATAATAAATAAATAAAAGAAACCTAACAATCATCACATATTTATTACAACCATACTTTAGGAGTGGACATTTTTTCTCAGAATCGGTGGAACCGGACCAGAACCAGATTGAACCGGTCGGTTCGGTCCAGTTCCTCTATTAAATGTGTCAGTTTTGGGACCATACGTCAAGAACTGATCGGTTTCGGTCCAATTCTTCGATACTGACTTGAGAACCAATAGTAAATTCGGTTCTTCAGAATTTCTCTTTTTGCTTGCATTAAGATGCACTATATTTTTGAACACTAAATCCCAAATTATCTCACGTTAAAATTTTATTTTCATACACTTCTTCTTCTTCTTCTTTCCTTTAACAGATAATCAAAATTAAAATTTAAATAATTTTATAAATACATTACAAATTCATAATTTTAATGTAACCAATAGAAAAAATATATATATTTTAGTTCAACATTTCATAAGAATTCAAATTTCTCAGTGTTTTCAAAGTGATCAACCATAAAAATCAAGATCATTGAGGATTACTGAAGATAATTAGATTATTGATATTACTAAAGATAACCAAGTTATTATTATACGAATGTTTGTAAGAATTAATTTTCGATTGAGAGTTTACCATTTATGACGTGTTCCATAGTTTATTCTTTTTTTTTTTTTTCGCTTTTATGAGTTGATCTTGAGCTTTATAGTGAATTTTTGTTTGTTATCTTGTTTAATTGATTTTTTTATATTGTTAGATTATAAGAATGATAAGTAATTTCATACTCTACTTTTATATATTTTTAGTCCCACAAGTAGTTTCATACTTTATTTTTTATAATTTTTTCAATTCAAAGAATTGGATCGAATCGAATCAAAACTGATTGGTTCAATTCTAGTTCGGTTCTATAGTTGGATATGGAACCAATCGTTCTCTTTAGAATCAGATCAAACCAGATCGCGCCCACTCCTAATCATACTACATGTACATTTTTATTTACATTAAGTTTGACATTCTTCTACATGACATTCATCAAAATCATTGATTTCTAAAACACGCTGTTCATATTTTGACACAAATGAAATGTCAACTAGGATGTAACCTATAAGGTACATACAGCTTAGTTCTATTTATTATCATTGGTATGCCTATTATTTGGACAAATAATAACCTTTATTTCTGCCGATCATTATTCGCATAAACAATAGACATACACATCTTAATATTTTAAAATAAACAAATTTACATTAGAGGTTGCTTTGGCAACATATAATTTCAATCAATTTATTTAAAATCCTAGACATTTATTTCTAGATTTTTTATTTTATTTTATTTTTTGTTTTAAGTCCAAATGCTTTTCAGTTCACCCACATTTAAAACCCACAAAATGGCTTTGCAGGTTATCAAAATCAAGCCCACAATGGCTTTATAGGGTATCAAAAATCAAGCCATTGTCAAGTGGCTGCCATGATTAAAAAAATTGGATTCCATAGCTTCTATTCAATTTCACGTGGCAATCGCAATTATATGGTTAAGCAAATGGAATTCATTCACAATTGGAATCTGAAAATATGAATGGATTCATCAAACTAGCCGCAGCAATTATGAATTATATTCAAAAGTTTTAATTCACTCTCATATGACAGTCGTAATCATGAATCGGATTCAACAACTTGATTTTTTTTTTTAGAAGTTGAATCCTGAATCCAACAAATTTTGAATAAATAAAACAACCATAACGAATTGCAAAATTTATTTTTCAATGATTTAACATGATTTGACTCTGATATCACTTGTTGATTAAAATTTAGATGATAAAATAATCACATATGCCAAGATCTCATGTTAACTCATCAAGAACATAGATCAAAACGTACTTGAATCCATATTAATAAACTTAGAGAATGATGGAGTCTTCCACAGTAAAATCTATTTCGGATTCTTTAGGTGCTTTATGAATTCTCTCTCTCGGGGAAGGAGGAGAGCCAATATTACGTATGATTTGATTTATGAATTTTCATAAATATCACTAAATTTGAAAATCCTCAAAAATTTGTCATTTTCACTTTTGGTACTCAAAAATTTCATTTTTTTGGTGTGAAATTTGAAAAGTTAACATAAACACATATTTTCTTACCATTTACAAACTAACTTCTTCTCCATTCTTGATCAAGAATACATTACTATTGGATTCATTATGTATTTTGAGAGGTTAGCAATTACAAATTGTTTATATTTTTATCCTATAACTTGCTATTTTTAAAATGTTAAATATAACATGGTCAAATGTAATGGGTTAAATTTTTGAAACTATTACTCATTGATTTGTTTGGTTTTTAAAATATTTTTGAAGGGTAAAGAAATAATATCCTTTACAAAATGTGAAGGATTCCATATTTAATGAAGTATTGGGTTATTTATTTTTGGGAAGATGTTGTCATGTTGTAGTTGAGAATTGATTATCACCATTAATGTTTTGAATAATTTCTTCTACGACACCAAATACATGTTTTCAAGCTTCTCGACAGTTCCTACAGTTCAACCGTCGAATAGTTCATTTAAACCATCGGGTTAGACATGTGAACTGTCGAATTCGATATTTAGAAACTGTCGGGATGACAATTTAACTGTCGAATTCGACACTTGAAAACTGTTAAAACCCCCGATTTCACCTTGTTCTATTGCATGAAATTAAATAATCGAAAGTTCCACTTTCATATTATTAAATGTTGACATATTTATTGTGCGAAATTCTTACTGTTGCAATCCCAACATTTCAGGTATGAGTAATCATTTGAGATTTCATCGTGTCGCATGGGGAAATATTTGTTTATGTGGATGACGAATGGAACTAGAGATGGGACAAAACCACTTCCTTTTTAGTGTTGACAGCTATTACCCTTACAGTACTTGTGTTAAGATTGAAGGACAAACTTGGTATTCTTGGTCCCCTCACTCAAATTGAGTTGAAGTTCAAAGTCTCGAACTTGAATATACCTCCGGCCGAAATACGCGAAGATGAAGACTCTTGGAACATATCAGGTCATTGTACGATCTATGCTCTCCTTATTACATATCGAAATACTGGAGGGGTGCCTATAGCGAAGCAATATATCTTGTTACGCTGGAAGTTGAATGGGTTGTTCTGAACGAAATTATAGGTACTCCTATTTTGCCACCTGTTGTACGTCTCCTCCAAGTAGACTACCCACACGACGTAAGCGATCTAGATACGAGTCTACCACTCGACTCAGGAAATGCACTCGTTGTGGTAGAGTTGGTCATAACAGGACCATATGTTCGAACCCCACTGTAACACAACTGACGTAAACAGGCTTTATCTCCAGAAGTGGTCGAAGTTATATGTTAAATGTTCCCACCATGGCATTGTACAATCTGAAGTTATATTATTATTTTCTTTTCATTATTGTTTGCAGACGTTATTGGTCGTTATGTTCGCATACAAATTACGAATCTTCATGCCGAGAAAAACTCCACAACATCCCGACAGTTAAACTTCGATCCCAATAGATGGATTCTGTCATTCTCGAAGTAGTATGGTGTTTCCCAACACATTCTCAACTTGCATTATTATTTTCAACTTACATTATCATTATCATTCCATTATCGTCTGCAAACAGTAGAAGACATGTTTAAGTTCACAACCAAAATACGGATCCATACACATATACTGCATATGCATAAGGGACATGCTGTTGCTGACTGTTTGGTAAAGACCACTACCAAATTCATCCATGACAAAACAAAATAAAACAAAAGAACTACACACTTATTTCTTTGTACACAACCATATGCAAATACTGCACACCTCATTCGTTATCGACGTTTAAACTTTCTCCCCCACTATCTTTATCAGAATCATCCGAGCTTATGACAATTATCGCAGGAGCTGCAACGTTTGTCAACCACTCATTTTCA
This sequence comes from Fraxinus quadrangulata, assembly GCA_903798255.1. Lineage (NCBI taxonomy): Eukaryota > Viridiplantae > Streptophyta > Magnoliopsida > Lamiales > Oleaceae > Fraxinus > Fraxinus quadrangulata. The sequence continues at coordinate 6,044 of CAIGRB010090175.1, read as the reverse complement.
TCAGATTCATCTTCGTACCGACCATGAACTGGAACCCCTCATCGACCACACTCTTCGGTGACTGTGATGCTTCACTTGCAATTTCGTCAAGGTTGGGAAAAGGAACAATGAAAATGGCTCTCCTGCCATTTTGAGGGTTGACTTCCTCATCGTCTGACGAAATTAGGATGGAAAATAATGGAGACGAACCGAGTATTGACAGAGGTTCATTTAGGTTGAACAGTTCGTTGCTTCTCGTGGACGAACCTATTATGGAGAGTGCAATGCAATGGGTGAAACTCTTTGTGTATATGAGTAGTATACAGTGTCACAAAGCTTTTTTAGTATTTAAGTGTAACTCATAATAAAAGTGATGCCATGTTAGTTATAATGAACTTCTTGGAGGGAAGCAACTATGGTAATTTATTACCCAACCACCAAGTCACATTTCAAACTTAATTTGACAGACAATTGGTGTGATGGTTTAAGGTCTAATTGTACGTTTATGACATAAAATTTGTCCATAATTTGTGACAATTGTAAATCTTAATGAGTGTATACCATTTTCTCTTAAAAATTTCTCCATGTAATTGTTGGTAATCAATTTTCATCAGTACATTTGTATCTTAATTGTAGCATGGTTCTTTGGGATTTTTACATACTTCAACAAATTGAAGCACCACTAGGCAATGAACTATGACTCTCAAAAACGATGCATCAACCATGAGTTTGATGAGAATTCCTCAAGATGTTGATTTACTGGATTACGACATTCAAATCACAGAATAGTACCTCAACTTCAACATGGATAACATAGGTAACATTTTCCCATCTGTAAGAGGTAAATTGTTTTCATGCACGATCCATGGGCACTTGATCTACATTCAACATCAGTATAAAACTTTTCATGATACTCTTACACAATTTTCAAGTGTTACACTGATAGAAATTGAAACAACGGGGAGATTATACATTAACATTTTAGGAAAATGTTCTTCCATGCAAAGCCGCAATTGGAGATCTACCCTTCCATGCAGTGCCCATTGCATCTTTGTAAATGTGACCTTTCTTTGAAAAGGCCATGGATTGTTTCCACCTACCATCGTGTTAGCAAATGTAAGCAGCAACGCCCTCATTTCAACAAGCTCATGTGTCTCAATCTGCTGAACCCCATAAAAGTGTCTCAATCCACCGTACATCCTAAAGTTGCAAAACAAGTAGTGTTTATCATAGTATTAACAAATTTCTTGGACACTAATTCTTGACTCTCTTCCTACTTCCCTTGGACTTTCTTCCTACTTCCCTTGGTGTATGGACATAGCGTCGCATACACATGTAGCTGTGAGAATATAAATTGAGTATCCATGGGAATGTTCTATATACAGGTTTCAAATTGAAGGATTGACTAGATTAAACATGATCAAATACCTCTTCGTTCTTGAAGAATGCTTCATACGTACGTTGATGTGGTTATTTTGTACACGTCCACCTAAAAAGCCTTAGCGATCGATTACAATGCCTCTTACTAGACTTTTTACCAATTTCATGAACCACCTCAAAAGCCCATATCTGTTGCAAAGAATACCATTGTTATAGAGTTTCCATGCACATGACAACATATTTTTATTAAAAAAATAATTAGTACAATTCTAGGAATAATTATTCATACCTGCATGGCAATGGGAAATTCGTGAATTGTATAATTGATCTCCTTCTCTTTCTTTATCTTGGCCTTACGAAATTTTCGTGCCCATCTACCCATAAATCCCTTTAATAGACAATTGTACCCCACTTTACCCCAAGGGTAGTAAAAAAAGATGTCCAGATTGTCGACGATTGACAATGTGTCGATATCGATACCTACATTATTATCCGCAACATTAAATACTCATTCGACAATTAAAATAAGACCTAGCTTGTATCGATCAGCACGGGATGTCGACGATCGGAGAAAAGTATTTTCCAATTGGGCACATGAAATATTATCCAAGAATTTGAAGTATTTGTCCCTGAATCTCCTTTTTTTCCATAACTTTAGTAAACTCATCACTTTTCAGGGCGAGCCCACATTTTAATCCCGTCACGATCACATACTCTTGTAGTCCAAACATTGTTAGGTGCCCTTGTACATTGAACTACAGTTTATTTGTCTTATCAGTTCGAATGGATCTGAACACTAGTTGTTGGATTAATTGGGCCGATAATTATATGTCCGTACATCGACTAGGAACCCGAGGTATAAGTTGTTGAAATCTTCTCGCTGTCGAGCATTAAAATTATCCAATACGACTTTCACGTACTTTAAATTACTCATTTGAGATATATGGGCGCGAATTTTTGGGAACGAGAATTTCAAAATTCATCTACAAGAACAATGTACAACAACAAAGAAAAGAAAATCAGATCATAATAATTCGTACATGTTAATGTGAAACACACAAGTAAGAAAGCAAAAAAAAAAAAAAAACACGCGTAATGTTCGGATGAACTAAAGTTGGACATGTGGACAGATGACTACCAACTGATATTACCGAGAAACTGTCATATGTCGAGAAATACTGCATTTAACTATCGAGAACGACAGTTTATATCAACAGATGACTCAACTTATATGTCGATATTTAGTCATCTATCGAGAATAATAGAGACGAAATGTTGGGAACGACAGCACATAACGAAGAATGGGTCCCATAATTAATCTATTGAGAATTTATAATTGTCGAGACTTTTTTTTGATAAATTAAATAGTTCACTTCAATCATTTTAACATAGAGGTCAAAACAATGAAATATGTCATGTACATAGAAAATAAATTGATATGTTATAATGTGAGGATACAAGAATAACATGCAGAATGACATAAATAACATTTTCAAGGTAGTAGCACCAACCTTTTTCAACTAGTCCAACACTGATTCTTCAAAAGCCTGATATCCAACACGAACAAGATTACTCAATTTTGGGACATCAGATTCTATATTAACCTCTACATCAAAGTTAATTGGTGATGAAGCTGGTTGAAGATGCAAAACTAGAAGAGGATATGATAGATCCCTCAAGACATTCAGAATAGCAACATCCTGTCAAAGAATATGCCCAATTCAGAGACTAGATAATAAATACAAAATCAATTGCAAATGGCAACAACGGCTGTGATTTTCCAACGGGTTCTTCTTCTACTTCAATAAACTACATGGCACCCTTTTCTGGTTGAGATCCAAAATGCATGCCAAGTTCCTCCTGAGGTGTTAATAAAAGATTTATAAATGAAAAATGAATAGCATGTAAACCAAATATGTGATTCCGGTTATTATTCACATCTTTGTTATACTTTTTCTTCTCATAATAGTTTGTAATTTACTCATTTTGTACAATGCACGTTCAGATTAGGGTAAAAAATCTCAAGGAATAAAGTAATCAGGGGTGGGGACCGTGAAGGAGAATCAAAGAAACAGGTAAACTTTTTCTCTTGGAGTTAATTACTATCTTCGTTTTGCAGCTTTATTTAAATTTGCAATTATGTTTCAAATACAGTGCATCTTATGTTCATTTTTCTTGTGCAACAAATTTTACAGAAAATGCCTATAGGAGTTCTCCATCGTGCAAGTCCATTGGAGAGTGAAAAGATTATTCATTGGCACAAATAATTCCATCTCATTTTGATACAAGACTTTCCCATTTGAAGTTGCAGATGACATAGATAAGGGTGATGGGTGATAAAAATGGTCCTAAATTTAAGTTAATAAATCTTGCTCTCAACTTTATGAATTTTTAAGCTTAGCCAAACATTAAATATCATGGGGACGAAGCAATTAACTGTTCTGCATACATATTTATGAATTGTTTCCATTTTACTTTCTTTTTGCTGTATCTTGCAGTATTAATTCGATTTACGGATGCAGACCAAGCAGACCAGATGATGCACTTACAAACTGAAAGTAAACCACCTAAGGAGAAGCTTAAACAATGATTTCACTCACCTTAAAGCAGAGTACATCTACATACATACACTCGATGGTTTAAATGGCACTTACCAGGTGGACACATCTATAGCAGAGTTCCAAGTCAGGTCCCAGAAACATAAAGAGCAAAACCTAACAAGAATGACTGGGCAAGTCCTGACTACTGAAAAAAATTGGACTGACTTTCGATATTAGCTAGGGAATATACACCAAACTGGCTTTCAATATTGAATGGACTGGTATCACTTCCACTTGTTGGTGAATATCTTCATTTTTATTTTTATTGTTTCTCATATAGGTGGACCATCCATCTTGGCATCATCGATTTTACAATATTCATCCCATATATGTCCAATAAACATATCTTGAGTTGGTATAGAAATGGATGCATAAAGAAATTATGGAAATGAAGAATATTGCAGTTTAACCCCGAAGCCTAAAAGTTGAAAATTGTGAGTCATTTCCGTGCACTTTGTTCTCAACTTTCTTCTTATGGATATTATAAGGTTTCCTAAACACACCCAAGAAAAATCAGTCAATCCAAAAACCTATTATGCTGCTTGTTCAATAAGAGAAAGTAGAGAAGGGCAGAAATGGGGTATCAGCAATGATAGCACTGCTAGAGTATGTGATGATTGTTGGGGCTCACAACCTTACTCATTTAAATCTTACAGTCTGGGGTTGTTCACTTGACCTTATCAAAGCAGCTTTTGGTGAGAAAAAATTGCTTAAAATATGAAGTTTTAATAAGGTCATGATCCTCAATTCGAGGGGTGGGATGGGAATACTCATAAAATTAGAGATGGGGGATTAGTAATGGTAGCACGACTTGTGGACTCACAATCATACTCATTTAAAATCTTATTGTCTGTGTACATCAATTGAACTTATCAAAGAACCTTGTTATTCTGGGTGAGGGGGCCTGAATTGATTCATAATAGCCCACATGACACAATAATTGGCATCATAACAAGAATGGTAGATTTTTGGGTTCACTCTGCTAAGCACTCAACTGCTTAAATCAAGTTTTAGCTGATAAAATGGGCAAATGTGCTTTAAGGTTCCACCAAAGGTTAAATCACTAGATCCAACAAGTGCTTACAACGTCACTCATACAACAAATTGAACGATGAGAAATATGCCACCTGATTTGCTTGTAATTGGATCTTCTACAGATTCTCTATTTCTATTTGAGTCATGAATTTCCTATCTATGATTTATACCCTACTATTGCTAAACAAAAGTGTGGTAGATAAAAATTTTCATGTTAGAAAAAATGAAAAAAAATAAAAAAATAAAAAATTACACATGCATTTGTCAACATATGTGTTATGAGATTTTACTAAACTATTTCATATTTATTAGAGTAAGTATCCACGCAAGGTAAATTTATACAGATTAAAACATATCTATGCAATATTTGGCATCGCAATTCGTGTGTGTAGTTTCTAGGATATACTAATAACTGAAATGACAATTGTAGAAACTTTTCACCAATTTAGAGTTGTAACTCAGAGCAACTTAAACTAACAACATGGCAAATTCCACAAATAATTCAAAGGAGGAGAAAAGATGTACCAATTCAAATGAGGAATGAATATTTTCTCAAAACAGAACTACCTGCAATAAATATAGAGACGAGCCTTAGTACCTAAAACTTGAAACACTAAAACCCTAAAATGCAAATTGTGGGCTAACTTGAACCCCCACCCCAACCCAAAAAAACCCAACCGACCACTTTATAATATAATATACTAAGCTCATTGGCATGAAAATTGCCATTACAACCAAAAACTTACAAAATAATCAATTTATATTAGACATTTGTAATTCAGTTTCTGATCCCCCAATTTCCTAAAAAATAAAAATAAAAAAATCAGCCACAACACAACCCTTAAATTTAAATATTTCTTGTTTCTCTTTTTCCTTTTCGAACGGAGGCATGGCATACCCTTAAATTCATAATAATAATAATAATAAAATCCCTATTTCACACAAACCCTTGATTACGTATGACAAAATCAATTTGATTACCTATAAATAAATTAGCAACAATTAAAAAAAAAAAAAAAAAGAAAAAAAAGTACCCACTGGAAACAACAC
>CAIGRB010090143.1:0-19885 GCA_903798255.1 Fraxinus quadrangulata | reverse complement strand
TTATGGATTGGAAAATAGAGTGAAGAAGATGAAATGAAACATGGAGTGAAAATTCGTATGAAATTTTACACATAAATTGGAAAGTCCTTAAAACTATATTTTTGACATGAAATCTTACAAAATTTGACAATTAGATTGTAGATAATAATTTCCTTCCATTGTAATCGGGATTGGGACATTGGAGCGCAGGGAAATGTAGATTTTGAAACTTTGGCATGCAATGTGATTCAACCATGAAAAGACCCTGAAATTCATCATTTCAAGTAAGTTTCTTAACCCGAAATTTATGTTAAAAAATGCTACGAATTCTAACAGGACATTTGACCTGTCTCGATGATTACGTGCTCCTGTACAAATCAATAGATATGATCTTCCTAATTTTAGAGAGCCTTAGTTCACTTGTATTTTCTATCTTTGTACGGGAGGTAGTACTTTTTCATTTACTTTTTTCTTTAAAGAAATTATTGTTTGGGAGGTTGGGTTTATGTCCTTTTGTATTCTTGCGAGTTCCTTATATTTCATGGTAGGGAATCCTAACTCCATCGTCTTTCCTTGATGGGGCCTGAAAAATTGACTGGGGATGTAATTATGGTTTTATAAAATAAATAAAAATAAAAATTTTTGATAGTTTTCAAGATTTTTCGTTCAATGAATTTTCCAGTGGATTCTGGGGAACCATTTTTTATTGGTGGCGGGCTTGTTGATATTTTGACATTTTGACAGGAGCCATGGTTTTTTCCCCCATTTTTATGTTTTGTTTCATTAAATTTAATGTCATTATACGGGAAACAAAAAAATAAATAAATAAATTAAAAGAACCCATTGAAAAAAGATAAACGTTACGAGATTGGACGTCAGAAGAATTTAGATACATATCCAAGTAACAATTAATAGTGTCGAAATGAGAGGGTTGGCACAAGTCCACTAGACAGGTCCGTAAATTCCCAGATTACTAGATTTGCGTACGTCTGGCCGGCGACCTGTTGAATCTTTGCCTATGCAAAGCTTCTTTTTACTTTTTCCAACTTTTCATGAAAACCTTTTGAAAAATAGAAACCGAAAAGTATCATAATCTAGGTCCCCTCCTTAGCCAGTGTACATTTTGACAGCTCGAGCACCAATAAGGGTGGCAGTAAGTCGGGTCGAATCATCAGCAGGCACACGAGCTTGCTCGTTGTTTTAATGAAATTACTAAAATAAGACAAACAAAAAAAGCCGACTCATGAAAAAAAATAAATTGGAACTCAGCTCAAGACTCGTCTCAATACGAGTCTAAGGTGTTCACGAGCCGACCGTGCAAGCCAACGAGATGCTCGGACCCTTTACCCCTCCTAAGCACCAATCATATCAACTATAACTCTGAATAAGACATATACACCATTGATTAAACTCACTCGAAAGTTATCAGTAAGTTTATTTTTTTTTAATTTTTTTTTAAATGCGGTAGTGGTCTGCATTACATAATGAGCTTTATATAGAGAAATAATTCGGATTGGACGAGGAGCGTGTTGGTTATAATCGAGCCACCTCATCCCGGTCCACCCTCTTTCACACGTGAACCCGCTCCAGTAATCATATTCACGTGAATTTTCATACCATTATCAATACCTCATACTTTTCATCATAGATTTTATTTAAATGTGGGCCAAAATTAAATTTTTTTCCTCCAAAAATAAATTCTCATTTCCCAATCCCAACACACTCAATTCTTATGAAAATGAAATATAATATTAAAGAGAGGAAATAATAATATCAAAAAATAAAGGTTGGGTTTATCTTTAATGTAATTGAATGGTCTAGATTTCATATCTATGCACATTTAATTTTATTTTTATGGAGAACATGTGTACGTTAATTATATGTGGCAAAAGACATGCACGAGTTGGCATTCAGCTCGAAGAATTGTAAGGGGAGAAAGCCACGACTCCAAACCTACAAATGGAGTAGAATAGTTATATAAACTCAATAAGCGTCAATAAAAATCACTTTGTATCAAATATCGTTACGAGAGGTTGGTAAAATTAATGGTTGCACCAAAGGCGGCTTTTCTCCCCGCTTGCATCACTGCCACCGTAGTGCTGCAATCACAATCTTTGACAAAATAAAATAGGGTCAAATATCAGTCCTAGGTTAGCATTGCGTCACAAGAAACGTCCTCCTCTTCCAAACAGAGCCACTTCTCTGCTTGAAAATTACACATCCGAAAGAAGTGTACTGGAGTCTAACCTATAAAATGGGCCATTTCCCTCCAAGAAAAAGGGGAAAAATAAAGAAAGATATTTCAAATATTATAAGCTCATTTCAATTATACTCCGATCTCGTCAAATATTGTAAAAATCTCATTTTACTCATTAAAAATCTTGATTAAAGAGTGTCACGTCACTTTTTACTATCAAACCTGTTAAATAATTTAATGAATATTGATTTTTTTTTTTCCTTTCGTTTGTCAAATCAAGATTCTAACACGTAAAATTTTCATAAATGACTTGACGTTGATATTTGCACCACAGATATTTAGTTGCTTCAAGATTATTATGCAATATCTCATATATATGCAAACTATAGCACGCGCAGGGGGGCACACTGTCAAAATCCAATTAAATATGCATAAATATGAAATCTAAATCATTCATTACATTACTCTATGTTGTATTATATTTCTTTTATGCATTTAAATATTAACATGTACAAATTTATATTTCACGGACCCGATAAAAAGAACTGGATCGATTCTTATTAACTCGTTGAGAATAATTTTGATCTTGATCACAATATACTAGAAGTAAAAGGCACTCGGAAATAATTTTACATGAGTTTGACAATGCAGTATCTCATACATATTCACTTATTTACTTACTTTGATATGCAACAAGACCTAGAGTATATTGTCCAAGAGAAAGAGTAAGTTTTAATGGAGTTTAGAGTTAATCTTTTTGGCGCAATATTGTTTGCGTCTTGTGAATGATAAGTCAAGAACGTACTTATTGCATTTTCGAGTGAAAATTTCTTACTGTAACTTATTACATTGTCAATCGTATAATGTATTCTTAATAATACGATCAGAGATCCCAAAAACATGAACTAGATGTGAAATTAAAGAATAGAGACAAAATGCACTTAAATATAAAAGGTTGTGGTTTTATATTAAGTATAAAAAATTAAGTACAATGCATGCAATTTTACCTTATCATTATTATTTATTAGTATTCTTAAATTATTGATTAAAAAATGAAAAGCTAATTAAGGCTAATGACAGATGGCTATACCTCTTAGAGGGCCCTGTGGATGGTTATCAATTAATGCACTCCATAGAATTAAGAGAAAATTTATGCTTAATAAATTGGATTGACTTGAGAGAGAGAGAGAGAGAGAGAGAGAGAGCAAATGATTTTTTTCATCTATTTTTTTTCCTTCCTTCAGTGGAAGAAGTTTCTTCACTACTTCAAGAATTGAAAAATGTCGTAGATATTCTTATTAAACTGAAATCAATCAATCACGAACTTAGGGCACATTTGGCATGATTTTGGTTTTACTTTTATTTTCTGTAGGAACTACCCTCATTTTTATTAGAAAACTAATTTTTAAAAGAATTTTTTATTCCATAAATGCTTTTAGAGCAAACTATATTAGACCAACTTCCTCTAAAAGATCTTCTAACTAGTAGAAACACTTTTATAAAATTAGTGAAATGGGTTCAAATCTAATTTTTAAATCTCAAAAATTTATTTTGACTTTTCAAAAATCATATCAAACGGGCCATTCCTTTGTACTATCCAACTCAACCCTTTCGAGTTGATGTAAATATGATTGAGGGTATATATTTTATTCTTTCTTCTTAAACATCATACCCTATTTTTCTTTCTCCGTATGTTTAGAATATTAAAAATTTATAAATCTATTTTTTTTTTTAACCTCATCCCCATTTGATGCGGGACGAAAATTTGAAAAATAATAAAATGTCTTATTCGTAACACACGAATGGGCATTTGCTCGAATTTTGCTACAATTGACGTGAAAATATATTTGAAATCCACAAAATAACGGGAAAATACTGAAATATCTTATTAATGAAAAAATAAATGTAGTATTTTTACAACCTTATATGCATTTATAGATTCAAAATAAATCATAATCACATTGAAAATATAATTTTGTAGATAAATCCAAATAAAATTAAAAATATATATATAATACGAAAATACCCTTAAATTAACTAAATTAAATTAACTAAAAACAAAAAAAACGCTAAAATGAACCCCTAAATGGTGGAATTTGACTCCCAAAAGTTTGACAATATTGGCCAAAGGCCAATTGTCATCCTATAAAAATAAGCAGAAATGAAAAACGCTTCCGAATTATACTCATGGATGAAAATTCGATAATTGAGCTAAAAGTTATGCTCATTTTCGTACGTTCTTCTTATTCAATCGCTTTTCTAATTGATTTAGGATTTTCTCTTCTAATTGATTTGTATCAATCCTTCCATATTCATTTATTTTTAACATAAGGAGCAAAAGGTATGTTAGAACAATTTTCTACCTTTAAATCAGGTTGAATTTTAGAATATATAATGGTGGTTAGTGAAATAAGACATTATAAGTAAAATCAAATACACACTATTTTTTTTTTTTTTTTCATATTCTCTTTAACCCATAAGTCAACACATAATCAATACCACCTATATTTTATATTGCTTGTTTTGGTCTCATCAAGTGAGATTATAATGAAGAGTAATATTTTTCTCATATGTATGAATAATAAGCGCGTAGTAATTAGCTAGTTGTTAATGTGTTGCTAAAATCAATGCTTGACTTTATAATAAAATCCAAATAAGCACCATATCTTTTTTGCCTCTTTCCTACAAAATAATTTAAAAAAATAATATGGAAGAAGAAAGGAAAATATGATGAAAATAAAATATTTTTATTAACTCTAAAGCAGTAATGATATTTTTGGTATGTTTGGATTTGATCATAATGAAGAATATAAAAGATTAAGCTTCCCTAAATAGATTTTATCGTCGTGCCTATTATTCAGCTCAATTTGACTTTTTATTAGATGGTTGAGTAGTGCTACAAAAGACAATTCCATCTTTTTCTCAATTCAATTGCGGTCTTCATAGTGCTTTTGATCGTCTTACTAGTCGTATCATACTATTGTGTAACAAACTTGACTTGATAATACTATTGCACATTATATATGTAGGATTAAACTTTTTTATAAGTTGTTCAATGCACAACGGACGGAATTGAAGAGTGGGCCCTACATTTCCCTTATGCTCTCTCTCTCTTTCTTGATTTGATTTCAAATTTTCAGAGTGCTTTTTTATGGTCCAATTATTCCAAGCGTAACAAATGTGACTTGATAATACTAACACATATTATGCATGTTGATTTCAACTTTTTTAAGGGTTGATCGAGTAGTGCAACAAAGGACACTATTGGAAGAGTGGGCTTATATTTCCTTTCCATTTTTTTCTCAACTTGATTGCATTCTTCAAAATGCTTGTTGATTTCCCACTAGTCTTGACTCAGCGTTGCGTAACAAACATGATTTGATAATATTAATAATTATGAAAAGTATATCTAACCTTGTTGTATTCGACGTTTAATGAGCTGGTCGAATAGCATGACAAGAGATAATTAGAAGAGTGAGACATATGTGTCATTTCCATTTTTTTTCTTAATTCGATTGAAGTTTTTGAAGTGCTTGTTGATGATCTACTACTTTAATACTAGTACAACAAACGTGACTCCTGCAATACTATTGCACATTATATTTAACACCCTTTATCCCAATTGATCGAATAGCGTAACAAGAGATAATCAGAGAGTCAAAAGAGGGAGCCATATGTTTCCTTTTCCTTTTTTCTTGATTCGATTATATTTTCTGAAGTGCTCCTTGATGACCACACTAATTTAATACTACATAGCAAACGCGACTCCGACGATCCTAATGCACATTATATCTAACCGCCCTGGGGGGGGGGGGGCGGGGGGGGGGGCGGGTTTTACTTCGATATACTGTATATTAACCGCTAAAAAACACACTATATTCCCTCCGCTAAATTTGGCGGCACCAAAACCGCTACTCCAATGGCTCTTCTCCCATCCTTACTGGATATCAATCTCTCTCTAGATTTCATAAATTTTGCCCCTTAAATAAATTCTTTCCTAGTATAGAATTTAACTCATTTTCTTTTCTGGGTTGCCGACTTTTTTTTTTTTCCTTTCAGAAATTAAGAAAATTTTCAGAATGGAAAAATCATACCATAATTCATTGTCCGATCTTCTGTGTGAAGAAGATGAATCTTGTTTGAATGAACGCTGTTTCCAGGATTTGGGCTCTCTTTCTGTGTTTGATGATGAGTATATACAATTGTTAATTCAAAGAGAGAATAATTTTCAATCGGATGGAAATGGTTTTTCAATCGAGAGTGAAAAAGAATGGTTGAAATGCGCCCGTTTGGATGCCATTACTTGGATTCTTGAGGTCTATTTTCTATTTCCCTTCTTTTACTTTCGGTTGAACCTCCACCAGTGAGAGGTTAAGTGAACCATTTGATTAGTCGACTTATTATTGTGCTTTTCAATATTTTTCTTTTCGCAGACGAGGGCCTATTTTGGGTTTCAATTTCGTACAGCTTATCTTTCGATTTTTTATTTTGACCAGTTCTTTTCAAGAATATCCATTGATGTAAGTTTTTTCTTATTATAACCCTTTTTTTTTGGCTTATGATTTGATCATTTTCATGTCTGATATATATAATTAAATGGAATTTTATTGTTCAGTATATTATGTGATTTTGGAATTTTATTGATGTTAACAGGATAGCAAATTGTGGGCTATAAGATTATTGTCAGTTGCATGTTTATCATTAGCTGCAAAAATGGAGGAACCTAAAGTACCAGCATTATCCGAATATCATGTAGATGAATATAATTTTAAAGGGAATGTGATTAAGAGAATGGAATTGTTGGTTTTGAGTACTTTGGAATGGAAAATGAGTTCAATAACTCCCTTTGCTTATCTCAATTATTTCTCCGCAAAATTCTGTGGTGAATTAAGGTGCGAAGAACTGTTGAAACAAGCTGTTGAATTGATCTTGGCTGTAATAAAAGGTATGTCGAAATGATATGATGGCTTGGATTTGGATTTGATTCACATTTAGTGAGCTTGTTTGTGAATTTATAGTTATGTGATGCAGAGATTAATGTGGGGGAATATCGATCGTTCATTATTGCCGCAGCCGCAGTTTTAGCCTCGTATGAGTATCAGTTAACAGAAGAAAATGTGGAGACTAAGATGAATGTTATTCCATCATGGGGGTCCCTTGATAAAGTGAGTCTCCTTTTTTATATAATTTGGTAGTTTCTTCTTAGTTTGGGAATAATTAAGTAATTTTTATTGATTTCTTTCATCTGATTATCAGCAATAATTTTGCATATCAACAGGAGGATATTTTTTCGTGTTATAATCTACTGCGAAAGATCAGGTTTGTGAAGTTCAATACCCCCAAATCAGTGATTTCCCTGAATTTATTATCGAGTCAATCAAGCTCTGTTCATGCTCTTGAGAATTCTTCAATCACCTCAATTGTTGGCACAAAGAGAAGACTTGCATATCCTGATGGTGATCGATGCTGTCCTCCTCACAAGAGTCCTCGCCCATAGTTGGTGTGAAGCATTGAATTTTGACGATAAGATTGGATTTTTGGCTTTAATAAAAATTAAAAAATAACAACATATGGTATGATTTGGAGTGATACATTCTCCCTTATCAGCATTAAGCAAGAGTCTTAGGTAGTAACAGCTAAACAAATAGAAAAAAGGAGGAATTTGCATAAAGAAAGGGAAATACATCTTTTTCGAATCCCATTGAAGTTTGCTGATAGGTTTTTTGGTAGCATAGGGATTCTTGTTTTCTCCCTTTCCGAATTATTGTTTTCCCCTTAATTTCCGGCATTTTTTGTTATATATAAATCTTGCATGTTTATGCACCATTGGATTGCTATTTGCCCTAAATTTTGATTGGAGTTTGAGATTTTCCTTGTTCTCTCAATAAGCTGAGAGTCAACAAAAATAATAAAATCTACTCGATGCATGTGATACATCCACATTGCACTTGTTAATTAGTAAATCGTGTTAAAATCAAATGCTATAAGTATAGGATTTGATGAGCTTTTTGATGAATTTGGGTCGATATTTTGCTATATATTTTTTGGTACATCGTCTTCGTGTTGGAAGCTCTATAAACTCCGAGCTATGCCTAAATACTATCTGTACTGTCAGTACGTGGCAATTGCATATGCTGAATGCAGGATTGGGGCTCATATACGAATAGTGTATAGTCGACCTTACCTAATGATTCATAATCGTTTATCTCTTCTGTATTTGTTCAAGAATAGTAAACCCGAGAATCTTGATTCATGGTGAAAAATAAAGGAAGCTTATCCCTTCACATGCTTGGGTCCAGTGCATAGTTTGTCCAGTCTATCAATGTACTGGTTTGGCTCTCAGTTTGCATTAAATACTTTGGGTCTCATTCTTGGCAGTTCAATAGTCATGTCTTGTGGTCCAGCAGTTTTTTTGTCTCAAAAATACAAAGATCCTGGCAAGAATTTAGATGGGCAAGTTTGTCTGAGTTAAAAAGACAGATTGAACAAATTATTTTGCCGGTCGAAGTAAGAAATAAGTGACTTGTACCCTTATTATAAATTTCGAAACATGAGTGACGAAAAAGTTAACTTTTAAGCTTGATCAAAATGCTGATATTTGGGTCGTAGCAAGTAGTGGACATGTAGTATGTAAACGAGGACAATACAAAGATTTTATTTCTTTATTTTTTTCATACTGTTTGAAGAGATGATGGACATATTTGGTATGCAATATTGGACTGGAGATTGACGTTAATTTGTATATTTGTCAGTGATAAAAATAATGAATTTTATGGATGGTAATACTATGCACCAAGTTTTCCTTTCCATCAAGAAAAATATTCATTATATTTATTAGGAACCAATGTATATATCTTTTTCAACTCAATTAGAAAACACGAATCTTTTCTAACAATGGACTCAATGTGATATATACAAATTACTAATGTATAAAGAAAGTCCCAATATTATTATGAATACAATATTATAAGAATCTGATAAATATTACCGTACATGGATATGGATCTTTATCAATTATATATTAAATTTAGTGTGGTTATGGATAGAGCGAGTGTCGTTTTTCTATAACATAATCTCATGTTTGGCCAAGGGTTGGGGTGGATTAGGATGGAGGGGTGGGGTGGGGTGAACTTGGCTAGAGATGATGAATTTTTTTAATTTTTTTATATGCATTTAATTATTTTAAATTTGATTTATTTTTGCTTGTAAAATAAATTCGAGAAAAAACGAGTTTTGTTTTAATAATGGTCAAACAGGGCTCAATAAAATCTTTCAATGACATTTTTCAGTTACTTCATTCATTACGCAGAAGAAGTAGAGTAATCGATTCAAATACAAGATATTATCATTATATCTTTATTGCCTAAACAATTAGCCCCCATTTGGCCCCCATCATTTAATATTATAATTTTTGGAATAGTAATTTTCTGAAGAATGTGCATTTGAAAAAGAAGAATTTTTTTTTATTTATATGTAATATTATTTTATTGGAGAATATATGGTTAAAAAGAAGAGTGAAAAGAAATGTACTATAAATTTAATGGGGCCAAACGAGGGCTTAGACATTCCCATCTCAAAATTCTAGGGCCCCCGCTCCACCTCGCAATGCCCCCTCCGCTCGATCTATTATCATGTCTTAGCATATGTTTGGCTAATGTTTATAAATTATTTAAAATTAGGTAAATTATATTTTTATTCACTTTTTCATTAGAATCAAAATATTATTCACTGATTTTTATTTATTTGTAATTTAAATCGATTATAAGGGTGCGTTTAATTGTATTTATTTTTCATGAAAAATATGAATTTTTCATCTAAATTCATATTTTAAAGTTTTTTATTATTATTTTTTTCTATGGAAAATATTTTCCAACTTTTAAAAAGATGCCTCATTTTTCTTGTTTTAAAGGAAAATATTTCATTTTGGTGAATATATTTTTGTTTTCCTTAAAAAAATAAAAATTCTTTTTTATAATATATTTTTCATACCAATCAAACCGACTCCCATTACTTCCCAAACATTCTTCACATTCAGGAAAGTGACTGATAAAACTTCCCAGTTCGCACCATATTTGTCCTAAAATAGGTTTGACCGCCAAAATGGGATTCAAAAAATTCAAAATCTTTAGACATGCCTGAAGTTCCCTTTTTAACACGACAGATGAATCTCAACCTCCAATTCCACAACCAAAACCCTTTCCACTTTCTATCATTCGTCCGATTGTCTGTCACCTAATTCCCGGGCAAACCAAACTCGGATGGAACCCAACGGTAATTCCTACAGTTCGCCGGAAATAGTATCTTGTTCAATGGAGAAAAAACTCCTGTCATCACTCCAAACCTCCGGCGAAGAATTTCTCTCCGCCGCCGCAAAATTACCGTTCAAATCTTCAAAACCCATTCTGAAAACCCTAATTAATTTTGAAATTAATCACTCTAATCTCATTTCCACTCTCCCCATTGCACTCTTTTAACTCCATTTCATGATCAATTTCTCTTATTAAAAACCCATCTAGTTCTAATTTCACAGCATCCCCAGAAACTCCCCCGCGAAGCGCCGAAGATCCCTCCGACACAAAAAAAGGAAGACTATGATGTTTCTGTTTCGCCCACTAAAGACCGTGAAAGTTTGCGACAAAATGTTGTTGAAAAGCTCCAGATTTGTGCATACATTTTGCACATTTGTGTGTTCCGTCCGAAAAAATTAATTTCGGCTTCTGATTTATTTGCTGCAGCGCATGATAATTAGATTTTGTTTAAGTTGGCTTCGGTTTCGCTGTCAGAAATTGCGAGTCTATGTGAAGAGTGGTTGATTTAATTATCACACGAGGAAATTATATATTCTTTGTCCATTAAACCCATATGAATGGTGGATTTAGATCACTTTGAAATTATTGGATTTATTTTTTAAATCCTCACACACAAGGGTAAATAATTACCCTTTAAAGGAGCTTAAAGTGGCCTTCCAAATTTTCTAGCCAAGCTTCCTCCCCGGGTCTTCTTCCTTGTTCTCTTTTAAAACCTATTAAAATGTGCTCATGAAGAACATATTTATAATATTCAATTAGGATTTTGCAATTGCACAATCTTCTTTGGATTTTATTATAGTAAACCAATTAAGTCATACACCTTTGTTAGAGCCAAGAGATCTAACCGTATTTTCAAGACCCAAGCTTCAACAGATTGGGTCAATTATTGACCAATTAAATACATCTATTAATCTTGGCTTATTCTATCAAAAAATTGCACTCTTGAGTCAAGTTATAATTATGGGTGCAAATTATGATCCGATAACAATATCTTCCGATCATCACTGCACAAGTCAACCCTCGTTTGATCATCAAATGTTGAAATTGACAAAATGACCAGTTTGCCCTTTCAACATTTACTGCCCACAGTGGCGGTTCCAGGATTTTGAGTCAACACGGGTGGCCGTCGATCGTCGACTGCTGGCATAAATAAAATATTAAGAGCCCCATTTGAAGCCCATTTTTCTTTTTGCAAAAAATGCATTTTTGGAATAGCGATGTGATGGAGAATGTGTGATTAAAAATAAGGAAATTTTTTTGAATTTCCATGTATTATTATTTTATTGAAAAATGTGTTGTTCAAAAGAAGAGAGAAATTTTGAAAAAAAAAAAGGAATCAAACAAGGTCTAAAATTTATATATAACAATTATTTTGTTTAAACTAAACATATATAATTCTATTGTACAAATTATAAAGCAAGTCCTATTTTCATAAAGCAAACTCGTTGTGAATAAATCACAATATAAAGTCCAACTATCTCATTGTCAGACTACCGATGTTAGATTTAAATGCCTATATAAAATGCCTCAGAGTAACGATTGCCTCATCGTAATGATTAATGGATTTCATTATTGCGATTATATGATCTCTAATTGTTTCGCCTCGATTCCCAAACCATCGAAATCAATCTTCTAATTAAGACTTCACTTATTGGTATCTCAAAGAACTTGAAATAGCAATCAAAGATCTATTACTCACTCAAGATTTAGGTGACTCGTTTGATAATTGAGTAGAGTCTCATTTGGAGTGGTTGCAAATGAGTCATCTACGTGGTCCCGTTCAATATGCATCAAAACATATTATTGTTCTTATTCCCAAATCTAGACAAATTTTAATAAGAACAGTGGAATCTTATTAATATAAAGAGTCTAATTTTATGTACCGATTGTGAACGATATATTTTGATCACGTTACGAATTGTCTCACTATACTCGAACCGTCGAGTATATAATTTGTGACATCTTATATGATCATGGAACTTTAGATAATTGTTTCAAATTATAACATGCGAATAATCGATTATTAATTCATAATGTCATTTTACAAAATACTACTCCAAGGACATCAAACTAACAGTTTTATCACGGTCATTGGCTTTGAAGAAGAAGATAGATGTGCATGAGTGTGTGTATATGCTTTTGGAGGCATTTACATTGTTTGATTTTGAAGATGAGAGCATTGAGGACTTGAAGAATTTATTGATTTGCTGTGTAATCTCGCCTTGGTATTTGAAAATAGAGGATGGGAAGAAATTTCTAGTGTTTTTGTTTGGTCTGAGTGGGCAACTAGCTAAGGAGGTGTTTGCTATGATGAAGTCACAATTTCTGTTTGGGCTTTAAATAAGTTCTCGAGGGGTATGGGGATATTATATTTTAGGTCACGGAATGCAGTTGAAGGTAAAGGCAAGGTTGAGATTGAGAAGGTATGTTTACAAGAGTTGGTTGAGGGTGCCATATATGCCAGCTCAGATGCATTTTCTGCGTCTATTAAGAAAGTTTTAGGTGGGTTTGTTAATATTATTTGCAGTTACATGTGAGTTTTGTCCAATTGATTTGACACAACTACTTCAACGATCAAGGGGAGTTCCTATTTTGTTTATCATTGGTTTATATTACTATTTATTTTAAAATTGCATCGATTAATTTTTTTGTGCCTCTGTTATTCTAATTTTACCTAAAATTCACTTGACCAAATCCCATTGACTTGTTAAATTCCCATAATTTTACCTAAAGTTCTCATGATCGAATCCCTTGACTTGTTAAATTCTCATTTTACTCCATTTATTTTACGTGATCGGATTTTTAACTAGTATTTGACATTTGCTTTGTTATTTTACATGTATTAGCAGTATTAGCTTGCCGTATTTAGATTTACTTAATCTCAAAATTAAAAATTAAAAAAATAAAATAAAATGCTCAAGTTATTAGTTGTCGTTGCTTGCACTTATTGTTCATTGCACATCATTTAGTTGCTAATACAGTGCACGCAGTTGTGTAGTGGTCGTCTTGTCACTTCTAGTTTCAATACTTTAACCATGGACCTCTCACAATTTGATGCATTCACCCGACAAATAGTAGCTATCCAAATCCAAATGACTGTTACTCTTGAAGAGAGTAGGGGCCTAGCTACTAGTCTGAACAATTTTAAAGAAATCATTCATACGACTGATGTTGATAATTTTGAAGTGTCCTATAACAGACAATATCATTGTCGACAAGGTGATCAAAAATATTTTCGACACGGCCGTTGGGATGGGGATTGGGTTCATGAGCNTTTACTTAATCTCAAAATTAAAAATTAAAAAAATAAAATAAAATGCTCAAGTTATTAGTTGTCGTTGCTTGCACTTATTGTTCATTGCACATCATTTAGTTGCTAATACAGTGCACGCAGTTGTGTAGTGGTCGTCTTGTCACTTCTAGTTTCAATACTTTAACCATGGACCTCTCACAATTTGATGCATTCACCCGACAAATAGTAGCTATCCAAATCCAAATGACTGTTACTCTTGAAGAGAGTAGGGGCCTAGCTACTAGTCTGAACAATTTTAAAGAAATCATTCATACGACTGATGTTGATAATTTTGAAGTGTCCTATAACAGACAATATCATTGTCGACAAGGTGATCAAAAATATTTTCGACACGGCCGTTGGGATGGGGATTGGGTTCATGAGCTAAAACGAGGTTATGACTGTCACACTACTCATTCTCTTCCACGTCATAAGGAGCGTTTCTTTAGAAACAATAAAGTAGATGCTCCTTCTTTTGATGGTTGCTTAGATTTTGAAGTTTTTACTCAATGGACCGCCCTGAAACAAGAGAATCGGTTAGTCACTGAGTATATTGCTCAATTTGAGGAATTTCGAATGAAATGCCATGTCATTGAGGTTTTTACTCAATGGATCGCCTTGAAACAAGAGAATCGGTTAGTGACTGAGTATATTGCTCAATCTGAGGAATTTCGAATGAAATGTCATGTCATTGAGGATGCGGCCCTGACTTTGAGTAGGTTTAGACAAGGTCTAAGAGATGATCTTAGACGTGAGCTTTTCATTCGGGGTGTCACTACTCTTGATCACGCTTATTTCTTAGTCCGAGATTATGAGTTGATTATTGGTACTCTATATGAAAAGCATGGTGACAACCATACACCCAGCTCATCAGCGTCGCGTCCTCTTAAGTTTATTAGGAGACCTTACCCGTCAAATGTTCCTCATGTGTTCGAAAATAAGGGTACAACTTCTGAAATTTCAAGGACTTATTCTCACTTGTAGTGTCTCAACTGTAAGGACTTTGGCCACATCTATTCTAAATGTCCTAGCCGAGTCGTAGTCATTGAAGAACGAAAGAATATAATAGATGAGCGATTAGAAGATCAAGTCTATGAACTTAAACTTGAAAACTTTGATGACTTGGATGATAGTGAGAACACCTCCTTGGTAGTATTCAGACTTTTCCTATGAATCTACGTATTGTACCCATTATTCCCGATACCTCTCAGTCAAGTGATGTATGCCGTACCATTATCCAACCCAAAAGTGCTATAGATTTATGTAATCATGCCATTTTCAAGGAAAATCTTGGGAATTCGGATTTGATCTTCCCAAAATTTCAAATTATATATAAAAATTTTGTGAATCGACCATAAGTATGAGTCCTTTGAAATTATTCATGGTATGAGCCTATGAAGCATATGAAGCATCTAGACCTTATTCCCATGTCCCCACATGCTAGTGTGTCGATGTCAGATGAGGCATTTGTACATATTTTCATGATTTGCATATTGAGATCAATAAATGACCTGAAGCAAGTAATTCATCATATAAACTTTAAGATGATTTGCATAAATCTTGACTTGTTAAATTCTCATTTTACTCCATTTATTTTACGTGATCGGATTTTTAACTAGTATTTGACATTTGCTTTGTTATTTTACATGTATCACCAGTATTAGCTTGTCGTATTTAGATTTACTTAATCTCAAAATTAAAAAGTAAAATAAAATGCTCAAGTTATTATTTGTCGTTGCTTGCACTTATTGTTCATTGATATCTTCATTGCACGTCATTTAGTTGCTAATACAGTGCATGCAGTTGTGTAGTGGTCATCTTGTCACTTATACTTTTAGTACTTTAACCATGAACCCCTCATAATTTGATGCACTCACCCGACAAATAGCAGCTATCCAAATCCCAATGACTGCTACTCTTGAAGAGAGTAGGGGCCTAGTTACTAGTCTGAACAATTTTAAACAAATCATTCATGCGACTGATGTTGATAATTTTGAAGTGTCCTATAATAGACAATATCATTGTCGACAAGGTGATCAAAAATATTTCGACACGACCATTGGGATGGGGATTGGGTTCATAAGCTAAAATGAGGTTTTGACTGTCACATTACTCATTATTTTCCACATCATAAGGAGCGTTTATTTAGAAACAATAAAGTAGATGCTCATTCTTTTGATGGTTGCTTAGATTTTAAAGTTTTTACTCAATGGACCGCCCTGAAACAAGAGAATCGGTTAGTGACTGAGTATATTGCTCAATTTGAGGAATTTCAAATGAAACGTCATGTCATTGAGGATGAAGCCCTGACTTTGAGTAGGTTTAGACAAGGTCTAAGAGATGATCTTAGGAGTAAGCTTTTCATTCGGGGTGTCACTACTCTTGATCAGGCGTACTCATTAGCCCGAGATTATGAGTTGATTATTGGTACTCCATCTGAAAAACACGGTGACACCCATACACCAATCTCAAAAANCATTCGGGGTGTCACTACTCTTGATCACGCTTACTCCTTAGTCCGAGATTATGAGTTCATTATTGGTACTCCATATGAAAAGTGTGGTGACAATCATACACCCAGCTCATTAGCATCGCGTCCTCTTAAGTTTACTAGGAAACCTTACCCGTCAAATATTCCTCATGTGTTCGAAAATAAGGGTACAACTTCTAAAATTCCAAGGACTTCTTCTCACTTGTAGTACCTCAACTGTAAGGACTTTGGTCACATCTATTCTAAGTGCCCTAACCGAGTCGTAGTCATTGAAGAACGAAAAAATATAATAGATGAGCGATTAGAAGATCAAGTCTATGAACCTAAACTTCAAAACTTTGATGACTTGGATGATAGTGAGAACACCTCCTTAGGTAGTATTCAGACTTTTCCTTTAAATCTATGTATTGTACTCGTTGTTCCCGATACCTCTCAGTCAAGTGATATATGTCGTACCATTATCCAATCCAAAAGTGCTATAGATTTGTGTAATCATGCCATTTTCAAGGAAAATCTTGAGAATTGGGATTTGATCTTCCCAACATTTCAAATTATATATAAAAATTATGTGAATCGGTTTATTAGTATGAGTCCCTTTGAAATTATTCATCGATATGAGCTTATGAAGCATCTAGACCTTATTCCCATGTCCCCACATGCTAGTGTGTCGATGTCAGCTGAGACATTTGTACATATCTTCATGATTTGTATATTGAGATCAATAAACGACTTGAAGCAAGTAATGCAGCATATAAACTTTAAGATGATTTGCACAAACGACATTTTGAATTTAATATTTGGGATTATGTTATATTGCAAGCTCATAGTGTTGGTCCTTTTAAAAATTTGAAGCATGTTGGTCTAAATGCACATATCATTGATCTTTTATCACATTTTGGCTACCACTCTACTTTAAATATCGAGAACTTCATTACTTACAAACATCGTTTCAATTCATTTGATGATCATTTTTTATTTAGCTCTGTGAACCCCCAACCTGTCCATGTTAATATGTCTACTTCAATACTATCTGTTACAGCAGACAAAGATACAATTGATATTATTTTAGATGAACAGATTCTGTTGACCAATAATGGAGAGATTTGATGTGTCCTTGCTCATTGGGTAGTTCCACCTGATGCAAACCGTACATGGAGTCCTACAGAGAAGCTCCAACAAATCTGGATCAAACTGCTGGAATTTCGATATTTGATTCTTACGAAAGATCGTCCATCGTGGTAGAAGTTTATTCAATCGACATGGTCGAATTTTTCTCCCACCCCGGGAGAGTTGATGCGTACACCAGGATTTATTTTATTGTTGATTTTTATTAATTATGTTGTTATTATTATTATTGGGTTTGTCGTAGTGGGCTGGCTCAAGCCCGTCACTAGTAAATTAGGTTTTTACTATTTATTAGATATTTTTCATAGTAGTTGGAAGTTGGAACGGTTATTGATTTAGTAAAATTATAATTGGCGGCTACCACGTTTTCTTCCCTCTCCTGTTCTTTTTCACGGTTTCTTCCCCTGCCTTTTCACTCTTCTTCTTCTTCTTTGATTCTTCTCTCTGTGGTAATAATTCTTACCTATCCTACATCGTCAATAATCCAAGCTGATTAGTTTTGGAAGTGGTTATCTTGAATGTACATTGTTTATACATTGCACTTGTGTGTTCTCGTTACCAAAATTCTTCTGTTAATTAGAGCTTTACTTTTCTTCATTGCTATCATTGTAGATAATTTTGTGTTTCTTCTTCTTCCTTTTTTTTCCTAGCACTCTGAGAGACTTCTTTTCTTTTGTCTGTTTGTGACGATTTTGCATAGGTTTGGATTTGACTGATCATGGATGTCAAATGTGGTGAAGATGTTAACTGTAGTGCTCAAGTTTATAGTTGATGCAAACGCAATGAATCTTGCTCCTTGGCATCAAGAAACATACTTGAAGTTTAATACGGAATAGCTGAAATTATTAATAAAAATTTAAGAAAACGTGTCTGTGTTTGAAAAATTCCTACTCATATGCAGCCAAGTTACTCAATGTGGTGCTTTAAAGTTCTGATGCTGTATTACCCAAATTAGGAGCTTACATTCTTGTGATTGAATTGTTTAACCTCATTATTTCAGTTGAAAAGTTTTTTGGGACACAGATATGCATCTCGTATTGTTACTGCCATCAAACCATGGGTTCCTGATCTAGTTCTGGCCTTGGGATCATCCCACTTGCTGATGCAGACTCCGGGCGAGAGTGTTCATTCTTTTCCATCTGAGTATGGATTTTCTACTTTTCCCTCGTGGTTTTCCATTTTGGCGAAGATTGAGCTCTGTGAAATAACGGACGTTGGCGCAGACGAGGAGAGTGCTAGAGATCCCAATTCAGTGGATTTTCCTGCGTTCAAGAGACCTCAGAAATGATTACTGAGCTGTTAAAATCAAATGATCATATCTTAGTCGAGCACAAAGACGAGGAGTGGAAAAAACTTAAGTTGATGTCAGCGTCTCTCGAAGACATCTATCTTAAGGTGGAGTTTGAAGCGGAAGAGCCAAGCAATGGTGAGGATAGAAGACAAGTATTGAAGAGTTCTCGGGAATTGCTCGAGCCTGTTTGGATGTCTTGCATATATCATGGAGGAAGAATAAAATTGCTTACATTTTGCCACCTAGAGAAAATCAAAGCAACAGATAATTGTGAAGGTTGATAAATTTTTAATATCAAAGTAGGAAATACATTTTAGCTTTTGAAGGCTAACACAAATGTTTAGTTTGATTTGTTATGAAGTGCTATTCCTTTTCACTTGATGTATGACTCTAGTAAAGTCCATATTTAGCTAAGATTAAAAGTTAACTTATAAGTAAAGAATAAGTTAAGAATAATTAATAATCTTTTATATTGGTCAAAGCTCAAAACAAGTAAGATACTTGAAATTATCGTTATCGTTTACTTACTTTTACGCTTGGTGAGTCACACTCTTATAATCTCTTGATCTTACTTTGTGTTGCATTATAAGTGACTCACGTGGTTATAGAATACATTTTTACGAAATATTTTAGTTCTTTATTGTCATGTTTAGTTTGTTATGCATTTATTATCTTTGTCGACTAGCTAGCTGTTTTGAATTCAAGTTAATTTTTGTTTTATTTCTTTCGTGGTGGCATCTATTTGACCTACTTGAGTTGATTTATATTATATTTTCCATGATTGTTACCGAAAAAATCAGAACAATATTTTTACTACCCAAGACAAAAGCATATCATGCTTTGATCAATTCTTTGAATCCTACTGTTGGGTTTCCTCCACAACACAGCTGAAGCCTGAAGGCTTCTTGCTAAATATTGAATGAACTTGAGAAATATTTGTAAGATGTTTTTAGGCTTTTCTTCTATCTAATAATCTTCTTAACATGAAGGGTGGAAAAAACAACTATTATTTACATTTGACCATTTTATACTTTACATTATATAATATTTTTTATTCTTTTGGAAATATTCGGGGTTGGCTACTGTTGGGTTTTGATACCCAATAAATCCCGGGCGATGATGTAAAATCGATGTTCGATAAGTTATATAACGACACCACAAGTACTCGGACCAATCCTATAACCTACTTGGACCATATGAA